>JAYMTP010000730.1:0-29801 GCA_036897365.1 Geranium brycei
ACATGGAACGCTGTTGTGGGTCGGTGTTATCTGACTTTATCTACATGTTGAGGTATTGCTAAACGACTCCTTTGCCAACCCAATAGTCATATGTGTGCCCACTGGTTTGCACATGTCTACGATAAGAGACATCATGTAGTTCTGAAAATCTTTTGGTTGTTACTAAGATCTGTTTGGACTTGTTCTATTTTGTTGTGAATAAGCTTCAACCCAATTTATTCTCACACATGAATATAGTTGTTAAGAGAGCATTGTTTTACATGGATTTCAAGTTTGTATACTCAAAAAATCAAGATTTTGTTTCTTGGTGAGTTTAATCTATATTTTCATGTAGCTATAAAAAATATACTAGCAAATTTTATAAATATAAAACTTCGAAGTGAAAAGATTCAATTTGTGAGACATGGTTCTCATATGTATTATGTGATTCATTGAATGGGAGATGCTTATTTCATGTCCATAAAAGCTCAACTGTTAAAGAGAAGTTATTCTTGCTTTAACCCCTTGTTACTTAATTTAAAAAAAATATTATCGTATTCAATTATGTTATAGAAAATTACTCATTATATACAAGTTTGATCTGGGACTTGGTCCTTTTCTTTTGCATCAGTGAATGGGTTGTTAAGATTCCGATTATTTTACTAGTGGGAGTTGCAACTACACTTGATGCTCCGAGAAGTGTACTATCTTCAAATGCTTTGCAGCTCTTGTGTCCTTGTAAATTCATTTTGGGATCACCAGCCGAGAGAATGGATGCAATTGTCAACGCCGTTCTTGTAAAACAGTGTTTTGGGTTCAGTATTGGTCACAAGGTGGCAGACTTTCTGAAAACCTACTTTTTAAATCAGGATGGGACATTGACATCCTTCATTAGAGCATTGAAGGTTGGGTTTCAGTTTGAAGTTTATTCAGCCATCATTTGTATCATTGTCTATCTTCTGCGTGTGTCAGTTATGTGCTCGACTACTCTACATTAGCCTCTGCTGATATAATGTTTTCAAATGTTTCTTTCAGATAGCATGTGTCCAGCATTTCTCGCTGGAACCTCTTAGCTTCATGCTCTATTGGCTACTTGTTGAAGAAGACAATAAGGTTACCTTTGCTTCTCAGTTTTAATCTTTGAATAATTGTCTTTGTTTCATCGTGCTCCTTGTCATCTGCAATTTACAGCCATTCATTTTACAGTTATGCTTACAAAGGAAAATATCTCCTATTTTGATTTCGTTGCTGAAATGATCGTGTGAAAATATGTCATTTTTATTGCTACGTGCTTTAAATTGGTAGTAAAGGAACAGCTAAAGCTGTGACGTTAAAAGCTTCCTGTGTAATTGGTATTCATTGACAGAGTCCTAAACTTGACTTGTCTTCTCTCTTTGTTTTGTCCTGCCTTTCTTTCTTGAAATGATTTTTGGCCATTGAAGAGGGTATGCAATGATAATTACGCTTCATCACTGGAACTGATGATCAAGAATGCATCAGACCTTCCATCTCATCTGAGGTATTTTTTTTATCAGCAAATTAAAGTTTTATTACGCTGGAAAAAGGAAACAAAGTAGAATAAAAACTAGAATTAAGAATTACAAAGAGAAGAACTACCCCAAAACAGAGCCAAAATAAACCCAACTATCCTGAAGATACATAATTATTTTATTCATCAGTACTTTCTAACTGATTAAACATGTCATAGAAGAATTAATGCTGACTTTGGTTTTAAAATTGACTGAAGACATATATTGGATGAAGCGGGAGTAGAAAATTTGGCTCATGGTTTGGTAGAGTTGAAGAGATCACGAGAGCATTGGAGCATTGTTCTGCTGGTAAGGTCTCAGATTCTTCTTAGTTTAGTAGGGAAAAAGTACAGATAACTATCCCCAAATATACATCTTATCCTCTTAGCTACACCTAACGAAGATTCGGGTCATTCAGCTACACCCAACTTTTTTTTGGGCACGGTTAACATTTTTGAATGAAAAATGTTGTTTTAAAGTGAAAGGTCTAAAATGCCCTTTTACTAAAAACCTAATTTTAAAATTAGATTTTTAGGTTTGAAAATTAGATTTTAACCCAAGGGCATTTTTGTTGTTTCACTTTCAAAATTAACATTTTCCATCCAAAAACTTATCAGGTGGGAATTTATGAAACTTGGGTGTAGCTGAATTACCCAAATCTTAGTCATGTGTTGCTAAGTGGAAAAGGTGTATAGTTGGGGATAGTAATATGCACTTTTCCCTAATTTAAATGCTGACGTAATTTGAGAAAGCTTTGATGTCTATCCAGCTAAGCGCCGCTTTGTCTTTTAATGTTACTACTTTATATTTCTTTGCGCTGCTTGTTTAGTATCCATTATCATTCGTGTTTATTGCTACATATTCCCCCCAGATCAATTTCATACTTAAGATCCTTCATCTACCTGAAAGATTCAGTTCATTTCAAACTATTTCTCCCAGGTTGTACTTTTAATGCTCTGTTCTCACTATCAGCATTTTATGCTTCTGCCTTGCACACAAGTAAACGGGTAATACTTTCTTTATGCATAGAAAGCTAGGATCTGGATGCCTATAAACCTTGGAAAAAACTTTTCTCGAGTAAGAAATTCTCACGGGATACAGTTAGAAAATATATACTCTATAGCGGTTTCTACAGGTCAAAGCTATCTGCTAAGGATGAATAAAAATATGATTTACTGTTATCCATTACTTATAACATGCGTGCAACGCTGCAATACCAGTAAAACTTTGATTCGAATAGCTCAACTGTTGTAATTTCTTATTATTAATGCTATCAGTAACCTAGGATGCATCGTATCTGGAAACTATTCTTTCTTGCTATTGACTCATAACATGTAATTCAGGTTCTCTTTGAAGCTGTGAAGTTCAATAAAATCCAACTTCTAGACTTGTTGTGTGAGGCACTCGATCCAGATCTGTACAATTCTAGCCTTTTGAAACTAGATAATGGTTATGGAAAATCTTCAAGTGATCGTTGTAGCACCCAACAATATTCTACCATGCGAAAGGGTGGTGTTATATGCCAGGCAGTACGCAAAGTGAGGTAAACAGTAAGCTGCAAATTTATTATTTGTTTCCAGTATAATTTTCTCTTGGATATAATGGCTACTAGAAGTACAAATTGTTGGTTGCTTTGAAATCGCAAGGCATTTTGACCATCATTTTCTACTTCTTGCACCTGCCCAAATCAGAGTTTAATCCTGGAATACATTTAGAACTTTAAATGAGGGGCTAAGCTATAGCATGCTGTATCTTGATTAAGATGTTTACGTATTAAGATCTCCAATAAGCTTTGCATATAGCGATGACATTCTATCTTATATGAGTTTTTTTGTGTGTAGTTGTTAACCAAGCTCAACTTCTTATGCTTTATACTATTCAAATATCATACTACAATTCTGACCTATGAACATATTTAGAGATCTTCCTGCTACACAACTCGGCCAGTTGCTCAAAAGCTGGGAAATTTTAACTATGCACATACATGAGGTATGCTTATTGCTTTGACAAGGTTGTCAACATAGTAAAACACTTCTCTTATATAGTCATCCTTTGGAACAAAAAATTGTACACTGCACTTTTTGAGTAAGCTCTTTTTTTTCTCTCTGTTTTTAATTATTCCCTAATTATTTACTATTGGACTTTCTGGCCTGGCTTCATTATAATGCTATTCTTGAACCAGATTGTGTCATTGCAATGTCCGGAATGATACTTTCGGAATGGCCTGGGTCGTGTATAAACGACCAATTATTAATATATTTACATTTTTGTCTCTATGAAGGACTTAAGAATGCATATAAGTAATCAATTAAGACATGAAAAAATAATAACGGGGATCTAATTTTGTTATTGCTTACATATTTTGTAGCAGTACTGATACTATAAAGATAATTAGCATGTCAAACTAATGATTATTCGTTTGTGTATATTTCTTAGATTCGTGACAAAGTGAAAGAGTTGCAATCCTTGCTGAAGCTTGAGGGTGATAAGAATTTGAAGCAAGATTTGGTTAACATATCTAAGTAATATTCTCCTTCTCTCTCTGTTTGTTTTTGCTAAAAGGAAGGGCAATGCACACACATACACACATATCAAGAGGCAGTGGAGTTGGGACCCTCACCAGAATGTTGCTTGTCAACATGCCTTGCATGCATGCTATTTGCTTTTCTTAATTACATTACGTAACAAGACTATTGTTGCACATCTATACAATTACTAATTTATAATTTCACCAGTCATCCACGGGTTGAAAATTTGATGCAATGCATGCAATTTGCTTCTTTTTTTAATTACCTAACAAGACTATTGTTGCATATACTTAATTTATAATATCACCAGTCATCCACGGGTTGAATATTTGATGAAACTCTCTCTAATTTTCTTCAAATTCTACAATAAATGGCAAAGCCTAAGTGTAGATTCTCTGATTCATGTGTATTTTTATCATATTTGTTTCTCTGGAGGAAAATCCTATCTGAAAATTGCTGAGACTGTTCATCTGGCAGGAGGCACTCATCTTGGACAACTGAAAGGGCTCTAAACGACAAAGTTGTTAAAATAATTGAGGGCATTATGAGGTAGGGTATTATTTTTTAAGTCTACATTTGTATCAAAATATTATATGTTAATATGCAAAAGTCAATGATATTAATAATGTTTCCTATAAAGACTAAGAAGGAGAGCAATCAAGCCCAACTTTAAGGTTGATCTCTTAGTTGTGGAGTTTAACCCGATATATGTGCTCCATTTTAAAATTCTATATGGAATCAGAGCGATGGTTTGGGTCTGTGGGTATTTGTCCATGTGGCCGGCCCATATGCCACCTCCCCTTGTGGTCTCTGGTCTATATATGCATGTGTTTCCTACTATGATACACATGTAGAAGGAGATATTGAATTTGAAGACCCGTCGAATAAAAATAATAAAAACAATTATGTATGTGTATATATAGAGAAAGAATAATTAAACCCAACTATGATGGCTGATCTGTAAGTTTTGGATATCGACTCCTTACATAGAAAATCGGTCTTTAAATTTCTACAATCTTAGTAGGGGAAAGGGCTTCTGATACAGTCCCCTCCTCTGGATCGGGTTATGGGACCCGAATAGATAGACGGGAGATTGCTTGGAACTGAACCGAGCCTCTTTCTCCTACCTATTGCTGCACTTGTAGAGTTTCTTAGGCAGAGAGAACTTAAGATCTCTTAGACACCAATTAGAGTTTAAAATAATCCTTGCCTTATTCAGTAACTGTCAGTGAACCTAATTCAAATAATTCTATCCCCAACTAAGTGATAAACCCAAACTAAAGATAATTGCAAACTTAAACAATAATTCAAATTCAAAAATGATACTTATTCCTCAAGTGTCTTCTTCTTTTGATATCTCTTCCGGAACAGTAGCTGGGCTTTGTTCGGACCTTTATCTGGGTCTACATTACCCTCCCCATCAAGAAAGCGCTTGACCTCATGCGCGAATAGAGGGAAAATTTGGATCAATGTGTTGGCCCATTCCCACGATGCTTCCGCTGGATATTTGTCTTCCCAATGAACCAGTACCAGTGGTCTGTCATGAGTCCTCCTTGCACCCAAAATGGCCTTCGGCCCTGGCTGGTCGTCCTCCTCAGTGTCAGGTGGGAGGATCGCTTTTACGTCGGCGGGGTGACCCAAGAATTTTTTGAGATAAGATAAGTGGAATACGGGATGAAGTTTTGATGTTGCCCAAAGCTCTAAGTTATACGCCATCGAGCCTATTCTCGTGCTGATAGTAAATGGCTCATAGAATTTAGGGGCCAACTTTGTGTCCCTTCGACCTGAGAGGCTGACTTGGTGGTACGGTTGGAGGCGCAAGAAGACCAGCTCACCAACTGTGAATTGTACGTCCCTATGTTTTTGATCATATTGTTTCTTCATCTCCAGCTGTGCCTTTAGGAGCTGGTCACGCAATTGGCTGATCATTGCTTCTCGACATTGCAACTCATTGTCAACATCGTCTACCCGGGCTGAATCGTGGTGATAATTTTGAAGCCCGGTGGTGCCATGCCATAAACGACATGGAATGGTGTGGTCTTGAGGGTCGAATGGTTCTGTAACGTGCGGTTTACTACCTCCTCTGACCCTCTGATTGGGTGTGATAAGCCGAGCTCATGTGTAGCTCCGTCCCGCTTGGCCCAAAAAACACTTGTGAATACCACGTCCCGGCCGGTCGCTGGACCTCTATGTTCACTGCCAAACCTTCTTTGAGGCCGCTAATAAAGATGGCGACCTCCTGCTCCGTAGATAAGGACAGAACTTGGGCTGACATTTTTTCAAACTGTTGTTGATACAGCTCCACCGTTTTGGTTTGTTTCAATTTTGACAACTCTCCCAGCTTATCATCTCGGAGTTGTGACCCGAACCAAATATTGAGAAAATGTTTGAATAGAGTCCACGGTAGCTGTGGTCAGTCCCGTTGGAGTTTTATATACCACAATTGTGCATCAGCTTCTAAGTGGAAGGCGGTAAAAGAGACCTTCTCGTCCTCGGCCACGCGCTGATGCAGGAAATAGGACTCGCATTGGTTTAAGTCATGCCACCGGATCCTCGCTGCCATCATATTTGGGAAAGTACATCCACAGTGGTCGATGTCCGCCCTGCATTCCATTTCCTCCCAACCCATCTGGTCCAACCAGAGTAACCCTCTCCTGGACTCGGCTGGCATTACCGTTACTCACCTCGGGTCTGCCCAAGTTGACCGAATCCGAAATGAGCTGGAGCTAATTTGTAATCGCCAGAAGTCTCCCACCTGTCACCGCCTTGTCTGCTTGGTATGCTCGCATAAACTCGTCCAATCGCTCTCTCGTCTTGTCTCCCATGACTCGTGGCTCTGATACAACGTTCATACAGTCCCCTCCTCTGGATCGGGTTATGGGACCCGAATAGATAGACGGGAGACTGCTCGGAGCTGAACCGAGCCTCTTTCCCTTACCTATTGTTGCACATGTAGAGTTTGTTAGGTAGAGAGAACTTAAGATCTCTTAGACACCTATTAGAGTTTAAAATAATCCATGCTTTATTCAATAATCTGTCAGGTATTAATAGCCTGCAGTGAACCCAACCTAATTCAAATAATTCTATTCCAACTAAGTGATAAACCCAAACTAAAGACAATTCCAAGCTAAAACAATAATTCAAATTGAAAAGTGATACTTATCCCCCAAGTATCTTCTTCTTCCTTTGATATCTCTTCCGGAACGGTAGCTGGGCTTTGTTTGTGCCTTTATCTGGGCCTCTAACAGCTTCCTTCTGCCAAAAATGTTTTTCATTAATCATTGGCAAGTCTCCATTGACTCACCAAGGACTTTATCTAATAGAAAAAAAGAAGTTATTTTCCTTGAAAAAAGACGGATGTCTAAGTGTAGCATGTGTTTTCTTTATGATATTACAAGGAAATGTAAGTCATATGCCATTGGCATTGACTGTACGTTTGTACTTGTGTGTGATAGATAAACGTCTCCAATCTGTAGTATATTATCCCGATTCTTCTTATATCCTTTTGCATAGCTAATAGGATAATGATCTTATTCCTGAATATAATTTTGCTTGGATGGACATTTGTAAATGATGCATTGCGTTCAACCCACTTTAGTCACTGGGTATTTATTGACCATTTTTTTATAAGCTACAGAATTTTATTGCATAAATGAGAAAATACAATAAGACGAAGAAATCCTAAAAGATAAGCTACCCAGATAACCATGAAACCAAAAGCAAAGCCAACCCTGTGAAACCAAAAAGCCCAAAGAAGAGATAGGAGAAATGAGAGCCGGCCAGCCTAGAACCAAATCACGGTTGGTGAAGAAAAGTTACTGGAGGGAGTCGAAGGGGCGACAAGTTCCACGCTCGGATGATGTGCTGGTTCCGGCTTCTGTCCAGACAGTGAATGAGGTGGATGGACAGACTCAAATGCTTGATCTTTAGGAAGGTGATTGATGTGGAATCTGCAGCCCCGTCCTAGATATTTGCGTCCAGTGAGAGGGAGATTCAAGAGACCTGTAGTGTCCCGAATATTCGGGTCAGTTTTACCTGATCAAGCCGGGAAAAACGGAGACTTGATACTCATTCTCGGGAAAAACCGCAGGCTCTTAACCAGATTTGGGTGAATTTTACACACTTTGTTTCTTAATGCTGGCCAGTGGCGGGAGAGCAGGGTGGTTGTGGCTCTTTGTTTCTGGGTAGCATTTAGACCTCTAGCATTCCACGAGATGATCCTCATTATGAGGATCAAGTCTCCGTTCACTAGATTCTTCCATAAATTTGATGGCGTTGTTGATTTGCTCTATGTGGGATATGCTGTCGCCCTCAGTGTCTTTGACTTTGAACCCGAGAGACTTATAACATGCCCACATTTTTTGAGCCAATAATTTTGATTATGCCGTGGAAGATGAGTTTGATTTCTTGGGTTTCAAGTTGCTTTTATGCCTCAGTCCAGAGGGACTAAGAGGGTGGAGGCTGGTTCTGTCATTGTGGTTGTGGTTGTTTTCCTTTGGTACCACATAAATTTCGCCTGAGCCATGTTCTGCGGTTAAATCCCTGAACCGGCACATTAACATGTTTATTTACATTCTCTGGTCTGCCAATGCGGTTACTGTATATCTGCTTATTTCACAAACATGTGACTTATTTTCATGTTTTTATGATATAGAGACTATCTTCAGCCCATTGAGTGCAAGCAGTTCCATGAAATTGTTTGCTTTAAAAATGTCGACAATCTTCATCTGGTAAGCATTACTACTACACTAAGAATTTGTTTATCTGAGGGAATAGAATCTGAACTTTTAACTGGTGTAAATTGTTCAATAATTTCTTTTCTAACAGTATCTGTTCTAGTTGACATTCTTTTGTTTCTTAAATTGGTTATAGTTTCTGAATGCCTGCAAATACTATATTGATTTTATTTTTCTTCATGCTATCTGCCATCTTGTCAATGATAACTACCTCCAAGCACTTTAAACATTTCCTTACTAAAAACCTTCAATTTCTTATGATCCTGCAACTTAATTGTTGCAACAATATTCTAAGCAGTGTGCAATACTACTATGAGCATAGATGCCTACTTTGAGCTTTTACTTGCTCTAATATTAAGGTTTTTATTGTGTCCTAATACTTGAACTGTATGAAAATAAGATTTGTCTGCTACTGTTTGAGTTGATGAATTTTTTCTATTTTGTCCTTTCAATCCCTGCATCTGTTAACTTGGTTGATTATATCAGGCTTTAGTCGGAGATCCAAGAAAACAGGTTCAAGTTGATCTTCTGGAGTTCCAGAAAATATTAAGGTGTAGTTGTTGCACCTGGAGTAACAATGTTGCACTACCATCCATGCATGATACCTCAATTATGTAAGTATTTACTAGAACAAGAAACTGTAGAAAGGTTGGAGCTGATTAGTGAACAAGACATATCCTGTATTTCATTGAACTATTTGTGTTTATTCAGAATTTTATAGCGAGCAAAGTCATTGTGCATTTGAATTTGGTTAGTGTAGCGTGTGAAGTTTATGTTTAGTAATTCTGATGAGGTGTTATAGGTATACCCTGGCACAGGAGCACGGGGATCTTATTAATCTCCATGACTGGTACCAGTCTTTTAAAGCGGTGGTGAACTTAAATAGCAAAGGGAAGCGGAAGTTGAAGCAGTCCCCACGAAAGAAGAGAAAGGAGGCGCATGAATCTGAAAGCCAGAGTGAAGCATCAGTTCAGTATCCTTTATTACTGGACAATGACATTCATCATTTTGTTGCAGTAGCATATAATAAGTTGTGTCCTTTAGTTCCTTAACCTGAATTCACAGAGCAAGGTTCTGCAGGGCTGTTAGGGAGCTGCAGATGACAGGACTGCTTCGGATGCCTAGCAAGAGACGTCCAGATTTCGTGCAAAGAGTAGCGTTTGGAGTCTAATGTGGATGGTGAGTGAGTGTATGCTCTAGTCTAGTCTAGCATATACAAATGTAGAATGTGCTTGTTATTGGTTAGTGTTATTATTAATGTGGATGGTTGATAATTTGTATTGAAATTATATGCCATGCGCATTTCTGGACCCATCTTTTCCACATACTACTGTACTATTATAAACATTGGATGTTCTCTGTATAACTTTAACCTGGAAAAGAAGATATAAAATTGAAACTGAAGCAAGATGTGATGATTGAGATGGAAGCAATTATCAGAATAACAGGTGGTGGGCTTTTGTCTCATGATCAATGGGCCTAGTGGGTGTCTGTTTTGGGTGGTTTGCTCTATGGATGGTCTCAGCCCAGCCCATCACCTATTGCTGCTGTCATCCAAAGAGGGAGCACAATCTATCAATGTCAGTTTTTCTTCAACATATTCATATTTAGTTTGTTAATGGATATAAATTCTGTCATTTATTGTTACTATTATTTAGCAATTTTAGGACAAAACTAGTTAGGAATTGAAGAACCTTGGTCCTTGGACATCTACCACTTATTGAACTCCAACTGGGTCCAAAGCCCATTCCCACCTTTTCACATTTCTATTTACTTTACTCTTCCTAATGAGAAAAGGTAAATAGAGAGGAGGTGGATGGTACAATATCTCCGGCTCCACACATATTTGACTGGTTGGGACTTGACAACAAGGAACAGACCCAGCCAAATTCATTCTAAAATGAAGCTGAGAAACAAGAATTAGTTGCTAACAGTTGAGTTTCCAGCTAATTAAGCAGGAATGGATCATCTTTGCCTGACCCTATCACTTGCAATAAAGTGAGGCCAAAGCTGGGCTTGGGGTTCCTCCACATCCACAACAGTTCCTGCTCCCTCTTCCCAAACCAAGGCACAAATACACTCTCTTTATCTTTTTCCCTTCAGGTTCAGAGCACAGATGAGTGATGATAGATTGAAAACACAGTAAAGAAACACCAATGGTTGTTGTTGTTGAGACAGAAGCTGTTACTTGTCCCATGCCCTCCCTGTCTGTCTCCATCCATGCTTAGCTTCCTGGGTCTTGCCCATTTCACATATTTTGCAACTGGGTAGTGGTAAAAACACAAACTTTGGTGGTGGGTGGGGATGAATATTGGCAGCGGAGGTGCAGGGATGATGATGCGGTCACCGTTCACAGTGTCCCAGTGGCAAGAGCTGGAGCACCAAGCTCTTATCTTCAAGTATATGATGGCTGGCTTGCCTGTGCCTCCTGATCTTGTGCTTCCCATCCAGAAGAGCTTCGATTCCATTTCTCACTCCCTCTTCCATCACCCTGCCACTGCTTGTAAGCAAAAATACTTTTTTCTCTATACATTCATACTTGTTGCTTATTGTTCTTATCTTTGATTTGGGTTGAGGATCTTGATTGGGAAGTGTTTCTTTTCTTTTGTGTTTTCAAAATGAAGAATAAATGCTTTCGTTCTTTTACTTCATTTATCTCTGATTTGGTGATAATGATCCATTAAATATCTGTTTGGGGATATTTGAGATGTTATGAATAAGTCAATAAACTAAGATTTGAAGTTCTTTTATTGATTAGCTTTAGCAAATCTCACCTCAGTGATGCTAAGATGCTGTTTTTTACCCTGGAGAATGTAGTTATCAACATATCCTATGAGGGTGAACCCGTTTCTGCTTTAAAAGTATTCTCTCAAGTCATTATATCACCTATAAGAAAAGAAGTGATGTGTTTCCATTTTCTTCGTTAATGTGGTTGGCTGATGCCTCAAAGTTTGAAGAATCGTGTCACTTTCAGTGGATGGTTCTGCTTGTAACATACCAGTAATATACTGATGTTTTCGTTGTTGATTCATTCTATTCCCATGGGGTAAAGTGGATGTAGGTATACCTGATCCTCTCCGTGTTTATGCAGTGGGATATTGTTCCTTTTACGGGAAGAAGGTAGACCCAGAGCCAGGAAGGTGCAGGAGGACGGATGGCAAGAAATGGAGGTGCTCCAAAGATGCATACCCAGACTCCAAGTACTGTGAACGGCACATGCACCGTGGTCGGAACCGTTCAAGAAAGCTTGTGGAATCACAAACTATGTCACAGTCTTCATCTACTGTGACATCACTGACTGCCACCGGAAGTAGTGGCATGAATGGAAGTGTCCAGAACCTTCCATTGCATCAAACCAGCAGTTCTGTTTCCAATCAATCCCACTATATTGATTCAATTCCATATGGGATCCCTAGCAAAGATTATAGGTATGTCCTCCTTATATTATTTGCTGGAAAATGTAGGAAAATAAACAAATATAACTTTCTGAGGCTGGAATTATTGAGATAACTATGTTGCAATACTCTTGTTTGCATTTGGAAAATTACTAGTCTTTGCCTGCCCAGTGGTAAAAAACAGCTCTAGTCTTTGCATAAATTTCCATGCAGTCTTAAATATGTAGTTTGTCTGTGCTCATATATAAATTTGCGGAGCTAATAGTTATTATACCTGAGGCAAAATTCATTCCTTTTTGGGTCCACATTGACAAAATTGTGTAGCAGGTGAGAAATTATAGGTTATTTCCATTTGAGTACTGGATTTCTTGGAGGAAATTTTATTTTTCTGCTTGACTCAATAATTATGGGCCCTTATGTCTCTAGGGTAGAAGATGAGTTCTGTATTTTTGCAGCACAGTTCTTTCTTTTCTTTTTGGTTCTTGAATGTAATATGCGGAGAAGTCTGTCAACTATCATCAATTGTCTTGAGCACAATAATCAAGTGTCTTCAGTTCTTTGCTTGCACCTTCTTGATTTTACTGGTCTTAAAAGACAATAGTCCATATTTCACATTATGGAATATGGATATCATCAGAAGGCTAGCAACATATAAGGCTCTTTTTATCCCAGTAGTCCCATGTATCTTGTAGTCTTCAATTATCCTCTCTTTTTTTCTTCAAATTTTCAAAACATATTAGTCTGCAATATGAATTCATGAAGCCTTTACAAAAACCAATTCACTGTACGCTGGGCCCTTTAATGAAATGGTGTGTAAGACTCTTAAGGACTAAAGTGCCATCTGGATAAATGGATGTTGCACGGTATTTCTTATTTTCTACAGAGCTCAGGTTTCTGGGCCCTGATGCTACTGAAAATAGCCATTGAAACCCATTATCTTTGCTGCTGTGGTTTTTCACTCACCTTTTTGGACTGCTATATATTCAGCTTTATGTTCATCTCTTCAATTCAGTTCAGATACTGACATCTTTAATCATCCCGAGCTTGCCAGTTAGTCACCTTAACTGTCATCAGTCTCTGTCAGAGGATAAATGAGCAAAAGTCAAACTAAAGGCCGTTTTTTATAATGAAAATTCCTTCTTGGTCTGACCGCCTTAAGGTAGCTCTACAAAGTATACTGTATTGTATTATGTTCTTCAAACGAGCTTTGTCTCTTTTTTGTGTACTTGAAGGAGATGCGCACTCTTCTGAGAAATTCCATTCTTCAAAGTGAAACTTCTCTTCTTTACTTTTACACCATAGTTCATGGGATTGTGTAGGAGGATATCCATTAAATGGACAAGTCACAGCATCTTTCACGTGCAACTAGACCTAGCTTTTATAGAATGGATTAGCTCTCGTGCCAGTCTAGGTTCTGAGCAGCTTTATTATGTCCATTTATTCACCTAGCAGCCTCATTTTCAAAATGAAGGAATAAATACGATTCACATTGCTCCCTGGCTAGTGTAAATGTTTTGAATTTCTAAACAGCATAGATGACAAAGGCTTTTGGATTTCTTTGCTTTATATTAACATTTGTGCCTTGAACTCGAACCCTTGCACATATTTTCTTCTTCTTTTAATGGCCCTCTAAAGGCCCTCTATGATTTGCTCAACAACTTGGTGCCGAACCTGACATGTAATTTAGATAAAGTTCATTTTCAGTCCCTCTATGATACACAAGCCTTTATTACTAATTCCAGTGTCTGTAAATTTTTCCTAGCCATGCCTGAATCACGTGATTTGTTTCTTAATTGTGCTAATAAACAGGTATAATGTTGAGGGCCCTATACCAGGAGTTGGTGAGCAGTGTTTATTCTCTGAAGCATCGGGAAGTAACAAGGGTCTCGAAATGGACTCAAACACATGGCCTCTGATGCCGTCTGGAGTCTCCTTGTATCCCCAATTGAAACCAAGTGACAACTTGATTATGCAGAGTGATTATCCCCAGCATTCGTTCTTTGGCAGTGAATTTGCATCTGTCAAACAGGAGGGTCACTCACTTCGGCCTTTCTTCGATGAGTGGCCTAAATCCCGAGAGCACTCCAACCAGACCTCATTTTATGCAACTCAGCTCTCAATGTCCATTCCAATGGATTCGTCTGCAACAAGCTCTCGCTCTCCCCCATGGTAAGTAATGAACTAGGGAATTTTCTGCTCAGACAATAATATTGAGTCTTGAGTGCATGAAACTTTTTGTTGCAGACAATTGACTAGCAGCAGGCCTAGGAATTTTTAGATTCTCAATAGCCTTGACAGAGTCTAGCACATGAGGTGTGGCATGGCATGGTTGAAGAATCCTTGAAGTGTTTTCAATTATTTCCCATTGAGTTTGTGAAAAAAAACTACATTTGCAAGCTGGAGTTTAATAAGTTGCAGAGACAATCTTGATTGTATTGAAGAAGGGAATGAATTGTATGTGTCTGATTTTTGCAAGTATGGAGTGTGTATAGAGAGGGCAGAGAACCGAACGGTGGTACAGTACGGTTAGGAGTGACTTTTAGTTTTAGAAGCGTTTGTGTTAATTCGAAGACAAGTAGTAGTGTGACGTAATGGGAAGACGATGTTGGGGTCCACAGGCACAGACAGCGTTAATTAGGATGTGTCAGTGTCAGTGAGGCTCACGTGGTCAGGCGCGTGCGTGGGTCCCGCTTCTACGACATTTGCCAGCTATGCAGCCTGTTGGGGCCCACTGCTTTCCATTTTAAAGCGAAAGAAACGAAATGGGCATAAGACTGGAGGCCTTTCCTTAAGCCCAACCACTAAGTCCATTTTGAGCCCAACACTGAACGACGGCCTAAGTGTACTAATGGACTCAGTTTACCTTTTCTGAGCCTATCTTTACGACTTCATTCTTGTTAGGACCGTTTTGATAGAAAGCCTGCATTCCTTTTTCAAATGAAAGGAATAAAATTGGGCCTGTGGAATCTGGTATTAAGTATGGATCGAATACCGAATGGTGGCCTTTTTAGAATTCAAATCTAAGTCCAGTTTGAGCCCAACTTTAAGTTTCGCCAACAGGCCCGAACACTATCAGAAATCACTGAATAACGGACTAAGGTGTAGAAATGGGATCAGTTTACCTTCACTGGGCCTATCTCTACCTCTTTGATACTTCTTTTGATTGGGCTCATTTTATTGGGTTGCTTCAAATACAAACCTACAAATCAATTTTGGACCACACGAATAGGACATTTAGGTGAAGATTTTATTTTGATTTTTTGATCCAAGACCTTGCCTCTCCCCTTGTTACAACAGGTTCAACATCTCGTTATCATGCTGATAAATTAAAATCAATTATTTCAGTTGAAATCATCTGATTTATTGACTAATTTGCTCTTTGTAGATTAATGCATCCCCATTTTATTAGCCTTCATTTCTCCGACTGGACTATGGAACCTCCGATGCATCAAATTCTTGTTGGGTTGGCCTAACCTATGAATTTATCGGTTTCTTTCGCCAATAGGCCCGAACACTTAACGACGGACTAAGATGAATGGGCTCAGCTTACCTTCATTGGGCCTGCCTCTTCATTCTTGTGGGGCCCATTCTTTCCACTGACAGGACTGATCCTCGCATGGCCCACGGGCGCATCAAATTCTTGTTACGTTGGCCCATCCTATGAACTACCAATTCAATTTCTCTTTAGCAAATGGCCAACATGGCATCTCAATTATGGTTGAATTACATCACTACCAGCCCGACCCTGCTGACTCTTCCCTTCCACGTGTCCCCCACAGAGCCTCCCAATTGTCAAAACATCTATCAATCAGGTATCTGTCCAATTTGCCAACCTCCTATGTCCAAGCATTATTCACCCATTTCCAATATTCGCATCATTTTGTGCAAATATATGGTTTTCAAGATAAAACAATTAGTAAATCAAGTAGAATACGACTAAAAAACATAAATTCCTGTTCGATTACATGTGAATTAAATCCTTTTATATAAAATTACACCAAACTCTATCCATTTATAAAACTCTCATCATTTTCTCAGCGAAATTGATTTAGACCCACAATCAATCCCGAACTAGAATCAAAAAATCGAGAAGCGTGAATATGAAATTGACTTTGGTTCTGATTTTAAGAAAATTGATTTAATTGGTTGGGTTCCGTTTCGCATAATATTAAAAAAATTCTGACAGAACCGGTTCTCTTGGATAGTTGTCATAACCCCGCAATTACACGTTTTCACTCCTCCATCAGTACGTATGCACTATTTTAGTCCATCTTACCAAACATAAGTTTGATGAATTTTTTTCTGGAAAGAAAAAAAAAGTATTCGTTGGAGGAGAGAGGGGGATTGACAAAAAGCATCGTTTGGGGAAGACTAATATACATGGTGAGGAAAAATATCAAAACACGTTGTTTCATTAAAGTGTGTATGAAATGAACTGATAGTTGAACTGTAAATGCTTAAACTTGGTTTATAGGTCAAGATTAAATTTTGTCTAAATTAACTGATGAATTCAACATCGAAACTTAATCAGTTTCAATTAGGTAGAATTGGAACCGAATCGACTAGAATCGAATCCAAAATTAAATTATTTCTCGAATATTTGTTATGAGTTTGTATTCAATATTTTGAGAATTGATGGTTTGAACTGCCGATTCTATTTTGATCGGAAACTATGGACACTTTAAATATGATGCTCAACTAATGAGATGTTCTTGAGACCATTTTTAATTATGCATTATTGTGAAACTAAGAATTGAAAAGGAGGGTCAGTTCCTTGTAAGAAACGTACCTATTGGGTCCAGGGTCGGAGTGAGGTTCGGTTGAAGACTTTTTAGCACAAGATAAGAGCATCGAGAAAAAATACCCATCCTCCACCCACCTCTACGAACAATCCGAGTAAATAATATTCAAGAAACAAAAGCTCTCCTTTTCATCTCCAAAAACTGGGTACTGAAGATGATCAAGACCACACATCGGCGAAACCCATAAGCAGAACATCTCAACAACAGCCATGGTATCGATTTCATCTCTCAGCTTCGAGTTTGTGTTTGTTTTTCTCAATTATTCGATTCATACTGAGAACAAAGTGTTAATTCAACAATCAGATAGGTGAAGATGAAGATAAGAGCAAGTGGCCTCCATGGCTGCGACCTCTGCTTCAGACAAATTTCTTCGCTCACTGCAAGTTCCACGCCGACGCACACAAAAACGAGTGCAATATGTATTGCTTGGACTGCGTCAACGGTGCTCTCTGCTCTGTCTGTCTAGCTTCTCACAAAGACCACCGAGCCATTCAGGTAGTTCGACATTGTGTATCACATCGGTTTCATCGATACCTCAACTTTTGACAAATTTCATTTTTCCTTTAAATTAAGATAAGGAGATCTTCTTACCATGATGTGATAAGGGTGTCTGAGATTCAGAAATTTCTGGACATCACCGGAGTCCAAACCTACATTATCAACAGTGCCAAGATCGTGTTCTTGAACGAGAGGCCCCAACAGAGGCCAGGAAAGGGCGTGACCAACACGTGCCAGGTCTGCGATCGGAGCCTCCTCGATTCCTTCACCTTCTGCTCGCTTGGTTGTAAGGTACACTTGTTCACGTTGTTTTAAAAATCTCCGATCAATTCCCGACTAGTCCCTGATCCTTTATTAATATTCGATTAATCATGGAATCTGAATTATTTTTTAATTAATCATGCGTCCACATATGGCCCTCTCCGCCCGACTAGCACCTAACACTTTTTAAAACATTATAGTTTTTCTTCATTCATGAGACAATTAGTTGTGCACCCGATGGTAATTAGGTAAAAATGCAATATCCCTTAATTTTAATAATTCATTCCTCAATTGATGGGTTTAATCCTTGAAAAAACCCATGATTTAATGTTTCAAATGGATTAGTTATCCGCATGCTAATTTGGGGGAAATGACATGTCCTCTGTACGTAGTGGGCTTTGCTTATTTGGTAGTTCAGAGTTTCGTTTAGGTAAATGATAAATTATGCATGTACTTATTGGGGCAAAAGACAATAACTTATGTTTAGCATTTGCCTATTTTGTAATTTAGATTGTTGGGACATCCAAGAATTTCCGGAAGAGGAAAATGTTGGTGGACACGGAAGGATCGGATGCCGACAGTGGAAGCGGATATAGTTACGCCAAGAGTAAGATAAAGAGTTTTTCACCCTCCACTCCGCCTCCGACCGCCCGGAGCAGCAAGAGAAGGAAGGGCACTCCTCACAGATCTCCCATGGGAGGACTAATGATAGAATATTGATAAGAAAAAAAAAACATATATCAAAAGTACATGTACCTAAAGTTTAGTAATATCCAAGCCTTAAGTTAAAAGGCCGATGTTGGGAACTGATATGCATATATATGTTGTATAGGAGAAGAAAAATATAAAAATAAAGGATATAGAAAATAGTGATATGGATATCTGGTTTTATGCTGGGTTATAATTGTAAACCTTGTATTTTATTATTATTGTAAAAATTAATAAATATATGTTCATAAGTAATGTGGATTTTAATTTTCCTTAAGCAATATATTTCAGGAAATACAAGACACGTCACATTACTATACGACTGAAAAAGAAGTCGAGAAATGTATACTGAAACCAGCTTGTATAGTATATACATGTAGTAACAGTAAATTAAGATAGGTTGATAAGAAACTAAAGCTAGAGGTAGAGCTCAAGCTCAACTGAAGTGATGAGTCATATATACAACCCGAAAAGCCTTTTGTACTTTGATGGAAGTCTCCGATGTGGACACTTAAACTGTAGAAATCAGATGAGTCAGTTGGCTTTTTTTTACCGGTAATACCGGTTGGTTCTTTTCACGGTAACGAAAGCGACGTCGTACATGCCGCCCCCTCGTCAACTTGTCCTTTGGCTTTCCATCTAAAAATAAATTAGCCGTCGCTTTCTATTTTCTCGGCCTGCCACGTGTCCCACTAGTCCCTCCTTGCATCTAAACCGTCCGTTCCCATAACTCATCCAACCCCACCCATTATCGTTTTGAGAATGTCACATTTAATTCAATCCCACTGTAATGAATATTAAGTATATATTTTATTTTGAGGGTAAGTAATATAATGACGACTGTTGTGGGTGGTGTTAATGGGTGGTTAGCGACAGCCCAATAGAGCAATACCATAATTTTAATTATTTGTATAAAGATAGAAGAAAATGTTATGTATCGAGTCTGATTGGTGGAATATGAATCAGAATATGTCCACCGAATAAATTTAAACAATAACCTATTAATATCATACATTTGAGATCATCATGTAGCCCGCAATGTTCTCTATCTAATTAACTTTAAAGGAATAAAAAATATAGGGTTAATTATACTGTGTTCATAATAAAATGTTATGTTTTACACTTTACCACAATTAAAAAAATTTATATTAAGATTAATTAATTACGTTTTTTTACATTTTAGTTTAACGGTGTTAGATTATGGATGAATTTTTTTTGAAAAATACCAAAATATCCTTAGGATCTTCTTCCCCATCTAAGACAAACCTCCATTCAAATTCGGTCAGATCGGTTTAATTATTAATAATTAGAATAATATCAATTAATAATTAAAATAATAATAATAATAATATTTTGAATGTCATAACTCTCTCGTACGAATTTCGTTTCGAGCTTATAGTATATCAAATCGAAAATAATCGAAAGATCAAACAAAATCAGCATAAGATAGTTTGGTCTTTGAGAGAGAGAGTAAACAGTGTTAAAGGTTTCTTACGTGATTTCACATCATCTTCAATTCTTTTCATTGCTATCATGGTGACCGATTATTTTTACCATTCAATAGCATTCATGGTGTGCTGATTCTCTTGCTTATTGATTTTACTATAAAAACGGCAATGTGCAAATGAATACACACAAAACAAACAGGGGCGGATCCAAAAATTTTTTTAAGAGGGAGCAAAATTACATACTAATTTTTTTTGTCGATTTTTACAACCAATCCCGGACTACTCATAAACTCATCCCGCCCAAGGTGCCCTAGCCAGCCTTCAACCCAAGGAAGGAGTACTCAGACCAGTATGCCAAGCATGCAAGCACTACTAAAAATTTAATTTCATCAATAAAATAATTAAACGACTCAACGTTGCGCTCAAACTCGGTTTAAGTTAAATTACAACTAGCACATCATCATATCGTTCAATCAATGTGATTGCTCTCTACAAGACTGTTATATTCCCTTCCATGTTCTTGGGTTTCTTCTTGCCAGTTTAAGATTCTGTTATGCGGGTAAGCGCGCATCAGAATGACAACCATTCATTCTTAATTTTGGTCATCCGTTTCGAGGTTGTCACTACTATTTAGAATTATTATAGATGTATATGACACCATCAACCTTATTATTTAAAACATTTATTTATATTTTAATATTAACAATATTTTAATCATTCTTTCTATAAAAAAATTAAGCATTTTTTTCTAATTTTGAATCCCATGGGTGGTGAAACATACAAAACTAATATATTTTAAACTATTATAAATGTAAATCAAGTAAACTGTGTTAAAACAAATGTGAACTCTATATGGGATTTGAAATCAAGACATGAAGGTTAGGAGAGTGACTTTCTCACCGTTGAACCAAATGGGTAGATTGAAACTTTTAGACAATTTGTATATATATATTATAATTTAAGGAGGGCAAATGTAAATTTCAAACAAAATTTTACACTGAAAATTTTCAAAATCTCCGACCAAGGAAGGGCAGCTGCCCCCCGGTAGATCCGCCCCTGAGAACAAACACCAAAAAAGTGCTCATGTGTTGAGCAAATCTCTTCTCTTGTTTTCGTGTTTGTACTCTTGTGTTCGGTGATACTTTCGGCGCGATTCTGAGTTCAACTTAAGCTATCATTGTATTTTGGGAGACTACGATTATACATGTTATATATAGTATTAAAAAGATCGATCCCGACCCTTGATAGAAAGCAATTGGGAATCATCCACGAATCGGTTTTACTCCATAAGATATTCTTCCAGTCAAAATTAAACTATGAGTAAAATTACAAAATCCTAAATAATAGGATAAAGAATCCAATGAAAAAAAATCATAATTTTAAGAGATATGCAGCTCCAATTATAGTACATAGACAACAACAGTACATATCTTACTTTGTCAATTTTCGTTGTTTCTCATTTACTATACTGTAATCATGTTATACATAATAACTCGCAAGCTAATAAATTTCATGAAAACCGGGCGAAAGAGAATAAAAAAAAAATCGGTAAGTTGAAACAAGTTCGTGAAGTTCAGTTCATAGAATACCGAACCGTGAACATTAGAGGCGGTGGTGGAGAATAACAATGGACCGGGCCCGTGTCTATCAAGGCCCAACATCCAAAGGCTTAGTAAGGCCTACGTACTATGTTGTGCACGTGTATCTCAGCGGTTTGTGTGTGAATTACAAGCAATTAGTGAGAAAACGATAAAAGAAGCGCGCCGAAGTAGCAGATTCCACCTCCCCGAGCCAATCAATCTCTTTGAAGATCGACACAGAGACACTCACACAGACACAACCTGAGAGAGATAGCAAATTCACTGCAGCGCATCGGATCAGGTACGCGATCGCTCACTGTCTGCGAATCTCTGATATGTTTCCGCTCTCCACAACCTTCAATCGTTGAAACTAGACCGTTTCTGTGATTTTTTCACTGCAGTTGCTGGAAATTTAGGTTCATTTCGATGCGTGTTTTTCAATTTTCCTCATTTTACTCGTGCACTGTTCGCTCCATTTGCTGTGAATTCGTACTGAGTTTTGATCTGTTTTTTACCTTCTGATTGGTGAATTCTGATTAGAGCCTCGATTTGGTGTTCGTTTTTCAGATTTTCCTTTGAAAATGGACCAAGCCGAGCTTAGCATGGAACAGGTTTGTGATCTGATGATTCTGAGCTTAATTTTCTATTTGATTCTGCTAACCTAATTGCACGCCGGAGAATCTTTTGTTAACAGTGATTTATATTTATATTTTGGAAGTTTTAGTTGACAATTGAAGTCAAGAAGTCATTGTGTGGTCAGTGATAAGATATAAAAAATGAAGGGATAGTTAGATTTGCACTTGATATCTAAAACTTGACTATTTTATCCATGGCTGCACTACTTTAAATTTCCACTTCAGTGGGTTCGCAAATTGGTTAGTGTACAACTTTTAGTTTTAGCTGTAGATTTTATCCATGGTTGCTCGCACTAACAAATAGGAAGATTTAGTTATCTAAGAAAATTTGAACATTATACATGCATAGATGTGGTATAGGTGATTGCAGCGCATTATTGGTTCTCTTTCGATTGACTTTTGTGTTGTTCTTTTAGGTTCTGAAAAGGGACATACCATGGGAGACATACATGACAACTAAGTTGATCTCGGGTACGAGCCTTCAGCTGCTAAGGCGTTACGATAAGAAAACCGAGTCACAACGAGCACAGTTGCTTGATGAGGTATGTTCTATTGCTGTTTTTTTATTTGTTTCATTTTTGAAATGAGCATGCTTCACCTACTTGTTTTTCCAATTAAGTTCTTAAAGTCTCTCTATTTGGCATGTTATCTTGCTCTCTCCATTCCTTGCTAAGTGCAGGAGGTGGATACTTTCAGTGCTTAACTAGAATCTTGTGCAAAACTGATCTCAAATTGAAACCTAATATGAGCCTTGTAAATATGATTATATTAACTTATTAATGGTTTATTCTATCTTGATAGGACGGCCCAGCTTATGTGAAAGTGTTTGTCAACATTTTGCATGACATATTTAAGGAAGATACTGTGGAGTATGTGTTGGCTTTAATTGATGAAATGCTTTCTGGTAAGTTAAATATTTTGACCCTTTTTAGTTGCATTGTAAAACGTGAGCAAATCGACTTATTTTCATCTTCCTTTTGCAGCAAACCCGTATAGAGCCAGATTATTTCATGATAAATCTCTTGCCAGTGAAGATACTTATGAGCCCTTCTTAAGTTAAGTATCAATTTATATTATGAGTTCCACTTTCTGCTACGTTTGACTGCACATGAAGCTTCTTTTCTCTGTTGCTGATAGAAGATGCTTGCTCTTCCTATATAAATTGTGGATATGAACCATAATGTGTTTATCAGGTTGTTTGTGTTTGATTTCCTTTTGTTTTGGGTGTACAATAAATTAAAACTAAGATTATCTTCTTGTACTTTGCCCTATTTCAGACTGCTCTGGAAAGGTAATTGGTTTATACAAGAGAAGAGCTGTAAGATACTTGCTCTGATGATAAGGTACTTAGATTGTGATCCAGTTATATGGTTACTTGCTAACTTATATGGGAATAGACCTTTTGTAACAATCCAAAATTTCTTGTAATTGAAGTGTGAGGCCAAAAATTGAGGACAGTGTTGCTGCAAATGGGGAATCCTCAAATTCAAAGAAAACAACCACTTCCATAGATGATGTGCTAAAGGGATTGGTAGAATGGCTTTGTGCACAGGTTTGGTTTGTGTAGTTTTAACTTATATCTTCCCTCGAGTTTCGACTTAATATAACTTGATGGACTTTGCTGTATTTAATATTCACTAAAAACCACCCCTTTTCCCTTGGACTATTCATCTCTACACCTGTATGCCTCTAAATCCCTTTCAATCAATGACAGTGATACTTCAGAGATTACTCTGGTTGGGTCCATCTTATTTTCATTCTAATGAAGCTCTTTGTTCAACTTCAAATATTAGCTTAACATTGTCTCGGTCCTAATAGTTAATGATCACTCTCTATGCCATTGACAGCTGAAGAATCCTTCCCATCCAAGCCGTGGCATCCCAGTTGCTATCAGTTGCCTTGCAACTTCACTTAAAGAACCTGTGGTTAGATCATCATTTGTTCAAGCAGATGGGCTGAAATTACTCATTCCTTTGATTTCTCCAGCATCCACCCAGCAGTCTATGCAGGTAAATGTTGTTAAAATTGATTATGATGCATGTAATTGAGTATTTGGTGTGGGTATGCTGCTACTTATACAAAATACACGTATACATAACAACCAAGCTGAGTTGTATTATGATAGTAGGTTCTTTACAGCTCTAAATACAAAATTGTAATACTTTTTGTAACAGCTCCTTTATGAAACATGTCTCTGCGTATGGCTGTTATCTTACTATGAACCTGCAATTGAGTACCTGGCCACTTCAAGAGCCTTGCCGCGTCTTATAGAAGTTGTGAAGAGTTCCACAAAGGAGAAGGTGAGACATTGACTTGTGCATGTTGAGTTTGTAATCAATTCATGAAGTTCTATCCAACTGCCTACTTCAGTAAGCTTGTACCACTCTAAATTGAGGTGTACATAAGCTGGTAGTGTGCATACACACATCTGTGCTAAATTTCTTTGCATGATTATATACCGTTCTCTAGTTGTCAAGCCTAAGATTAAGTGTTGCCCTTCCATCTATTATTTTGTCAAATTATTGACAACTGATTATTTATCTTCTTACACTGTTGAAAGGTCTATGCTAATTACTTGGCTGTTCTTTTTGCTAGGTTGTCAGGGTTGTTGTCTTGACCTTAAAGAACTTGCTCTCCAAGGGTTCATTTGGTGCTCAGATGATAGATCTTGGATTACTGCACATTGTTCAAAATCTGAAATCACAGGCATGGAGTGATGAGGTAAGGATACTAGAATTACTAGTGCCCTCTCTCAATTTCTAGTCAATAAATCCTTATGTGTATCTCCGAATGTCGATGTTGCTTGAGGAGAATGAGTTGAATATATAGAATATTTTTTTGCTTGTGCTTGTGCTTGTGCTCTTATATGAGTTTGATTTCTAGTTTATTCTGAAATCGACCATAGGACCTTTTGGAGGCTCTAAATCACCTGGAGGAAGGGCTGAAGGCTAACATTAAGAAGTTGAGTTCCTTTGATAAGTATAAGCAAGAAGTCCTCCTTGGCCATCTTGACTGGACTCCTGTGCACAAAGATCTTATGTTCTGGCGTGATAATATTACATGCTTTGAAGAGAATGACTTCCAGGTGCTAATTTAATCTGCCTCTATTTTTGTGGAATTTGGCCCTGTATTTGATAGAAGAGAAAATTGCAAAGAGGTGCCCTATTGTATGACACTTTAATAAATAAAACTTTTAAAATATTTATTTTTTATTCTTTTAGTTTCAGGGGTAGTTTCATCATTTTTATAAAAATACACACATTTTGCAAAAAAATGCAAACACAACACCCTTTTGCAAGAGTATCATATAATAGGGAACCTTTTTGCAATTTTCCATTGATAGAATTAAGAAGTCTATAGAAGTAGTAGCTAATACATTATTTGATTGCTGCAGATTTTAAGGGTCCTTATCACGATACTGGATACATCGAGTGATTCAAGAGCACTTGCTGTAGCTTGCTTCGATCTATCACAGTTTGTGCAGCACCATCCAGCTGGACGGATCATAGTGAATGATCTCAGGGCGAAGGAGCGGGTGATGAGACTGATGAACCACGAGAGTGCTGAGGTTACAAAAAATGCGCTGCTCTGTATCCAGAGGCTCTTCTTAGGAGCCAAGTATGCAAGCTTTTTGCAGGCATAATTTACATCTGTTGGGGATGCAAAAGTTCTGTCATAAGAAGCAATTTCAATGAAGGAATGCTGAAATTGGCTCTCATTCAATTGAGGTATGGATGAATGAGCCTAGGAGAGTTACTCTATGGACTAAAGTTTTGTTGTGGAATAAAATACAATGTTTGTTTGTTTATTTGTTTGTGTTACAATTGATTTCATTGAATTTGATTACAGTTGCTTTCAGAAAATGGGTTTTTATGTATGGTTTTGTGGCAATTGTTATATGGTGTTTTGATAAATTATGTTGATTGGAGTTTATCAGGAGGACAAGACAAGCTAGTAAAGACGCAGCAATGAAGAATCTCAACAGTGTGAAATGACAGCATTACCACAGGTAGTGTTATCAATAGCCAATCTGTATGCATGTTCTTCCCAAACCTACCATGTGGATGACAGTTGTTTAGTCTTCTTCATTATTAGACTATCCATATATGCCCTTGTTTATGTACTGCCTATACATGAACTTCTCTACATATAGATATAATTACATGTCTTGATTGGTCCAACAAGTGTTGAGTTTCTTACCCAATCAACTACAAATATTGGAGTGATTGAAAGCTGAAACATGGCATGTGTATTGTTGGAAACTTGTAGATAATGCCATATTTACTAATCCTCATCCAGCACCACAGTCAAGATAATGCCATATTTACTAATTCTCATCCAGCACCACAGTCAAGATAATGTCAGAGGAATTTGCAGAATTGCAATCAATACCACCAAAATTTCCATATTTACCCTGTCACCAACTAACTACTACAACCATTTTGGTAAGCAATCTAATAATTAGTATCACAATGAATTCAATACTTCAAATGTTAAAAAAAGGAAGAGTTAAATTAGTATTTTAAAAAAATGTCAGGTCGAACAAGAAGGGTTTCATAAAATCTAATTGAGAATTAATTAGATAAACTCACAATTGCATTATATATACATTACCCCAAAAAGAAACATTATTATTTGATCACTTATATACTAATGAGTAATATGATATAAAAAGTGACACTAAGAGAATGTTGTAACTTATCTGCCCATCATTTCCCTTTCATCATGGATTCATAGGTTGTTTATGTAGTGGTACATATGACTCATTGGATAATGAGTCTGGTGCAATTTCACATAATAATATTTTGATATCATAAATTTGTTGTCAAACCCTGTTTATATGTTGCTACTCATTTTCTCACCATCCAAACATTCCACTTATTTTCTATTATTTTCTTTAATAATGCTTATCAAGCAATGCCAAATTGTCAACCAACACAAATATCAGTAAGAAATGTATATGACCAGTTCAATTTTCCCGAAATATCCTTAAGCCTTGACAGAAGAGAAGAGTTACAGCCAGGGGCATTTTTGTACTTTCACTCAAATTTCCTCTGATGTGAAACCTCCCTTAACTCAGTCTCTCACAATCACAACACCTCTAGCTCTAAGCAGCGTGTGGCCATTCTCAAGAGAAGAACACCGACCCAAATAAGCCTCTCTGGTTCTTAATGTTCTATGAAGATATGAGAATTTAATTTATAGTATCTGAAAAAAATCACTGTTCACTTCAATTGCCTTCTCTTACACAGATGTCAGGATTTTAGCAGCAGGGTCCCCATTTTTCAACTTCTCTCACTTGTTCACTGTCAGCATAAGCAATTTCAACGGCAAAATCATCAAATTTCAGCTCCAGAAACACTACAACCATGTCATCCAAATCCAAGTGAGTGCTCTCACTCCTCAATCGTGGATCTGATTTGGGTTTCTTCCGTTTCTCTGATTTGGGTCATGTAAATTTTGGATTTTTGTTCTGAATTCGAGGTCTAGCTCTTAATTTTTTAATGATTGGCTTGGTGGGTTGGATCTGCTTTGCTGCTTTTGACCATGTTTGCTTTGTTTCTAGCTGAAATTTTCCATATCTGTCTATCCTTTATGTGTTTGATACTTTATCTATGTTTAGTTGCAAACTTTGCTCTTGGGTATTAGCTCCTGCTCCATTTTCTTCAATTTTATTGCTGGGATCTGTACCTGAATTCCGATTAGTTATAATTTAATTATTTTCCTTCATACTATTCATGTGTTCTTGATGAGCTTACTATTCAATTTTATTGTTTGGTTAGATCTATTGTGCTTGTATTAAAAATTGGTTTTTGGTAATGTAATTGTGCTACTTTGGACTTTGAATAAATCTAGTTTATCTGAAACAACTGCCAACAACAAAGCAACTCCTAAACTTACAGCAAGCAGAGTTGCTAAATCAGAACATGATTCACCATCTTCCATGCCCAATTCATGCCTTTTGATTGATCCATCGCCGCGGTCTGTTACCTCCAAGCCTGCAATTGAACGACGAACATTTTATAACGAATTTGTTCTGAGTTCAATGGCCTTTTGAAGATCAATAGAACGTTTTGGATGGGTTTTTGTTTGAGAAATAGCAAACTCATTCTCATTCACCGTGTTTTAGTTATAATTAGATAAAATAAAGAAATAATATGCCGATTCCTTATTGGGTATTTTTAGTCATTTGTTTTGTGGGTTGTATAAATTTTCTTGGTTTTTGATGTTAATCACTTTTAATTGAAGGATCACAATGTGAGGGAGAGGAGTGAGAGAGACAAAGGGGGAAGAGAGAGAGGGTGAAGAGAAAGAATGGATGACATAGGTTTGAAAACTAGAAGTATATGTGAGAGTATTTTAGTCTTTTCAATCCAGTTTTAATAACTCATTTAACCCTCAAGGGTATTTTAGTCATTTCACATGTTAAAAATGTTAAAAACTAACGGAATTGGACGGAAAGGTGCAAAGTAAAATTTTTGCAAAACTTAGGAGAACCCATCTGAAAAAAAATATTCTAGGTGTGCCACCTGAAAAACAGACAATTCTAGAGGTAGCCACCCTGATTTTTTGTGCAAGTTAATTTTGGTTTTAAACACTACAATAAATCAACCCAAAACACCACAACCAACGTCATCTTTATGTTTTTCATCCTCTTCCAATTTTTCTCCTTTTGGGTTGGCGAAGAATTCATAGGACATATATAGATTTAATGGCATTTTTCGTGCCAAAGTTTTTCTCCTTTCTTCTCTTCTCCCTCTAAAAAAATGAACTAAACAAAACTACTTTCACTTGTTATAGGCTGAATCTGAATTAACAACCCTATAAATCAACTAGAAACATTGATTCATTGCCATGTTGAAGAGATCTCAACTTCGTAGACCTTATCATGAAAAGTAACATGGAGAAACAAGAACCAGAATTAATAGAAACCTAGAATGCAACATTAGCATTTGAAGTTGCAATGATAATAAGCTCACTCTCCAATTACACAATAGCTAAATTTAAGCTCTCACTTTTCTTTTATGCTATCTTTTTTCTTTCTTTCTTAAAAGCAAAAAAATGAAAGGAAACTTTTATTTAGAGGCGGGCTTGGATATGGAGAAGACTATGTGTTACAACCACCGCCATAACTAGTTTTGGAAAATGTTATTTTTGTGTTCTCCGACCAACGCTGTCGAGCAAAGGAGATTCGAAGCCGGGTCTCCCACCAACTCCAAGCCCCAACCAACTAAATTAAACACAAGTTGTTATTACTTTCTTTTGTTTTATACCAGTACTCTTTTCCATATATTTTTTTGGCTTATGTTTTGAATTGAGGCCCATTTCGAATTTTATAATATAATAAATTTCATTGAACAAATTTATTGAGGCAAACCTTAGATTGAACTATTGATTTTGTTATTTTCTAAAATTTAAGTACTCTTTCTATATATTATTTATCACGTTCGTCATTAATTGAGTCCCACTTTAAATTTTATAAAATAAATATTTCATCTAAGAACTGAAGGTCGCCGTCGGTGGAGGGAGGAGGAGTCGGAGAGGAGGGAGGTGGAGAGAGATGGGAGGAGAGAGTTAAGGGGTAGGTTTTGAAAATTCGAAATTGATTTAAGGGCATTTTGGTATTTTCAACGATACCAAAATTGGGCCGGTTCTCTCAATTAGACCAGATTTAATTTTGGTTCAATTTCAAAAGTAGTTT
>JAYMTP010000731.1:0-29747 GCA_036897365.1 Geranium brycei
TTAAGATGATATAGAATTTTAGATGGAAAATATCAAAAATGGTTTTTTAAGTATTAAATAAAAACACAAGGTGTATTGCACAAATAAAGAATAAATTTATGTATTGTGTAACATACTTAATATGAAAATAAAGAATAAATTTAGACCCTTGAATCTAAGTATCTGAGAGTTGAAAATGAACTATTTTTAGCAGAAAAGTAGGGATAATCTCACGTACCTACAACTGACTAAAATTTATTCTAAGTAGTGCAATAGAAAATTTTTTTCTCACTTCATTATAATCCGTTAGTTTTTGTTAATTTTTGAATGTGAAATGACCAAAATACATCTAATTGTCATTTAAATTTTCAAACACATTCCAAATCTGAACATGAGGCCTCGCCGTTCACGAGCGCCGCCAGGGAGCTGAAAGCTTGTCGGAGTGGAGACGCTCAACTCTGATCTGCTGTCGAGGATTGTTCTTCGTCGGCGATGTGGCCATCGACACCAACTCGGGGAGGAAGATGAATGGTTATAACCGAGCCAGATTAATTTGGTCATGTTTGGTTCAAATCAAGAGAGAAATTGTTTAATGACATGATTTTGTAATTCTGATCCTTTTATGTTAAAAAAAACTAAGGGGTTGCAGAGGAACACTCCTCTCAAGTTAAAATATAGTTAGACGAGAAAGCCAACAATTTAGCTATATTTATGTATGTGAGATTATATTTTTTTTTGAAAAACATGGGAAGGGTTTAAGTTGGAGCCGCAAGTCCAGCTTCCTGTCTTCAACTTGAGTCTCCGTTTGAAGCCGCAAGTCCAGAGCCTAAACAAAGCAATTGCTCACCGGAAATGGCCAATCGCGTTCTCAAATTCCTTGTCAGGAGGAACCCGAACACCGTCCACACCCCGCCGTCCGGCGCTCAAGTCCGGCGGAAAACGTCCTCCGCCGAATACGTAGCATCTCGTGCCCGAGACCCCACTTTCGAGAAATTCATGGACAAGTACAAGAATTTCCTCAAAGTAATCGCGATCCAGGACTTGATCCTCGCCTCTCCGCAGAACCCACAATCCATATCTCTCGAATTCCTCTCCGAGCTCTCCCAGAAGCTCCACCTCAACCGCGGCCCCGCCGCTTTCCTCCGCCAGTACCCTCACGTCTTCCACATCTTCTACGACCCCGTCAAGTGCCAGCCCCTCTGCCGATTGACCGATTCAGCTATTCGAGCTTCCCGCCTCGAGGCTGCGGCGATCCAAGCCTCCTTGCCGCTCGTCGTCAATCGCCTGGTTCGGATTCTGTCAATGTCGGTCTCCAAGTCCGTGCCGCTCCGGGCGGTTTTCAAGGTTTGGAGGGAACTGGGCCTCCCTGATGATTTTGAGGACTCGGTGATTCTTGGGAACAACCAAATTTTCAAGCTTGTTGATGGTAATGAGCCCAAAACTCATGTACTCCAACTGTTCGACGAAATGCCTGGCAGAGAGTTTACTGCTGGAGTTGAGAATTGGAGGGCTAGGGAGCTTTGTAGAGAGGGATGCAATGTTGATGAATCAGAAATTAGGTATAGCTTTAAACACGGGTTTCCTCCAGGAATGAGGTTGGGCAAGGATTTCAAGGCTAAAGTTAAGGATTGGCAAAGATTGCCTTACGTTGGGCCATATGAGGAGATGGAGGAGAAGAGGAAGTCTAAGACTGCAATGATGAGGATGGAGAAAAGGGCTGTTGCAATTGTTCACGAGTTCTTGAGCTTGACGGTGGAGAAGATGGTGGAGGTGGAGAAGATTAGCCATTTCAGGAATTGCTTTGGGATTGATTTGAATATGAGGGATTTGTTCCTGGATCACCCGGGAATGTTTTATTTGTCAACCAAAGGGAAGAGGCATACAGTTTTTCTAAGAGAAGCTTATGAGAGGGGGTGTTTGATTGAACCAAACCCTGTTTATGATGCAAGGAGAAAGCTTTTAGAGCTTGTTCTCTTTGAACGCCGAGGTCTTCCCGAGTATGGTTCAAACTCGAGGGGCATTGTTCAGAAGGAGCCTGGTTCTCAACAAGAAGACAATAACTGAGGTAATGGTCATAATCTTAACTTGGCGATTTGACTGTCATTATGAGCTTGTGGTACTTGAATCCCTAGCACCACCTACATATGTATTGTTACATTAGTTGGACCAAAATGGAATCAAGCGCAAGACATTTACTAGTCTTAAACATACATCTTTTTTTGCTAGTGATGGTTCGATAGTGCAAACTCGTGAAAGTCGATTGAATGCAAAATTCACACAAATGCTATTTCTTTTACTATTTGGTCCTTTATGCTTCTAAAGCTTTTCAAATCCACAAGTGTGTTTATTGCATAAATTATCTGTCGATACAACACATATTAGAGTAACTAGAGTCTAGTACTTGAAGATATTTCATATCATTAAGTTCAGATGCTATTTTAAATTTAGTTTCCTGTAAGAATGTTTGTGAACCATCTGTTCTGTGTAAAGTCAATACATTATTGAGCTTATAATGTTTTCAAATATCTAAAAACCAAAAAAGAAAGTATATTTCATAGGTACAAAGTGGAAAACCAGTGAATCAAAAGTTGAGTTGATGTGAATGCAGAGGTTACATGAAATTCCGAAGGACCATGCTTTTGCTCTTGTCGTAAATAATTGTTAAGAAGCCTGCAAAATGTTAGAGCTGCTGGGACCAAAGTAGCAAAACTGAATTGGCTTTTGGAAATCCATGCCGATAAGAGAAGATGCCAATCTGTTAAAAGAAGAATCCACCAATTCAACATTTTCTTTTCGTGGGTGGCTCAAATGTCCTACTTTTGTTCACCTCCCCACTATACATAAACAAAGCTTTCTTCATCAACAGGTCAGTGTCACTGATCCCACAATCCTTGTTGTGTAGCTCCTGTCTTTTACTTTCTTGCTGCAACAATGCTTTTTCTAACACAAAGTGGCATCAATCATAGCCTGTCATCTTCCGATCTCTTCCAGCTTCCAAAGAACCTGCTTTATGTTTGGTCTCAGAGACGGGGAAGGAGAGCAGCAAGCCATGGCGAGCTGGAAGAATTTGAGAACCCGCTCTTCGACAGACAAGCTCTTGTCAATTTCTTTCCCGTTGCTGACAAATATGTTTGGATGGAACAGGTCTGTGATCCTGCGACCAAGAACAGCATGTCGAAGCGAGCTTGGGAGGTAATAGTCCTCGCCTGGGGCACCCTTTTCATTGACAGGCTCTCTTCCGGTGAGTAGCTCGAGCAAAACAACCCCGAGACAATAAATATCAGCCCCTTCACTCACATCCCTCATTTTGATGAGCTCGGGAGCTTTATAGCCCTCGAGCGCCGAAACCTCCAGCATTTCCTGAGCAGCGCTGAGATTCAAGAGGAGGTGTGTCCCGAAATCGGAGACATGAGGCTGGCAGTTCCGGTCCAGCAGGATGTTCTTGGACTTGAGATTGCCGTGAACCAGTGGCTTCTCCAACCCATTGTGGAGGTGATCCAATGCCTTGGCAATGCCAGTGGCAATACTGTAAATAATTGACCACTCATGGAGCTCACCATCCCCATCTGCATATTTCAACAATATGAGTCATTATTGGGCTGTAATTGCAATACATCTATATATGCACATATGGCTTGAAAGCTACGAATCAGTTTGAAATAGTTTACATATGGTCAATTCATGTCAGAAACAGACAATGGTAGGTGCCGTGCCGACACAAACATATTCAAACCAACATATGCCATGTGACTTGCCCTATCACAACTGAGAAGAGTTCATGGTTGTGCCAACGAATCAAAGGTTGGAACTTGAAGTGTTCATCAAAAACCCAATTGGCCAAAATGCTTTCATCTCCATCAAATCAAGGTTTTAAGTCAAAAACACCACATGCAGCTAAAAGCTCGGGCTGATAAAAACAATGTGAAAAGAGGGAAATGAGTAACTTTACCTCGAACTAGATCACTTAGATTTCCATGCTTGTAATAAGGATGAACAAGAAGCTTCTCGCCCCTCGGCCCTCCATAAAAACCCAGAAGAGGAACCAAATTGGGATGCCTAATCTGACCCAGAAGCTGAACCAAAGCATCAAAGTCATGAACTTTCTCAGTGCAGACAGGCCTCAAGAACCTGAGCAGCCTCACAGAGTTGATCCGCTGAAGCAGGGCCTTATAGAGAGTGCCATAATTGGACTTCCCGATCACTTCGCCGGGAGCATCCAAGATGTCACAGATCGTCAAGTCCTCGCCGCCCCGAAAAGCAACCAAACCCTCCACAGCCTCATTCTCCTCGTGATCAGCTTCTCCCAACTCTGAATTCTTCTCTATGTCAACATGACAAGCATCAGTGTTGGCGCAGTCTCTTCTCCGGCCAAACAGGTAAACAAAAACTACAAGTATGATCAAGAAAGCCAACAAGGACAGCCCAAGAACCAGCTTTAACATGTTGGGCTAAGGTTGTGAGGATTCTGATGTAGCTAGGTGGAGGTTTTTGTTACTGAGTTTCAGTGAAGACACAAATGATGAGAAGAAAATGGAGGTGGAAGTGAAGTTTGTGAAAATCAGAGAGCATGGAAATGTGGGAAATTAAAGTTTTGATTTTTGATTTGGGTTTGGGAAAAAGGGTGAGAATTATGGGTGTGGGAATTGGAAATGAAGGGAAGGAGAGGAAGAGGGAGAGAGAGAGAGGATTGGAGCAGAGTGAGTGAGTGGGTAGAGAGATGGAGGAGGAGGGAAAGAGCAAATATAGTAAGGAAGAGAGCACTCAATCTAGGTAGAGACAGATCTAGACCATGTGGGTGTTTTTTTATCTAATGAATTGGTTGTCATGTATTATCAAATTACCCTTTTGTCCCTTGCATACACAAAAGTGGTTATATAGTTTGTAACATCTATGTATATCTTTGTTGGTAAAATAGTTTGAATTGGATGAAGAATCATAGTCTAGTAAGATCAAATCCAATAATATCAGTAGTCAGGACATGGCCAGGTTTATTTTTCACAATCGAAAGCGAGACAATTATAAAACATGGCTAAACTATTATTGAGGCATAATAAACCTTTATTTTCTACAAAGAAAGACATGACATTTATTTTCATATTTAAAATTTTATTTTGGAGTTTTTATTTTTAAAATTAAACTTTAATAAACTGATAACATATTTGAACTTATTTTTAAGTTGACTTAAAACAGTTCATTCATCAGCTTTCCAGCGAAGTCTGCCTGAATCATAATATATTTTGCCTCATATCTATGGTATTTAATGAAAATAAATAATACCAACACATGAAAAACACATCACTCTATGCTCTCTCTCTCCATAGTATTAAGCTAAAATCATGAAATGTAATTTAATTATAATGATACATAACTTCCTATCCTATTTAAAAAGAACAATTAACTAGTATAAATATTTATTGTTATCAAATTTTGCTTAAGTGGGTAATGGACTTAATAATAATAAAAAGTAATCCTCTTTGCTACAAGATTTACCAAAAAAAATTATTCTTTTAATGAGGCGATTGTTCATAAACAAATGGAGGACAAAAGTAGAGAAATTTACACAATGTTTTAGGGAGTGATCAACGGATGACCATTAATTATGGCCCAAAAATCAATGGTCATAATTTTGTCATGATGGGTCCACTTGGGCAATTATGTAACCCCGAAATCAGCGTGACGGGTTAAATGGAGTTGATGTGTCACCATCTCATCCTATATTTCCAACATATTATTTTCCTCCCATATCTTACCGTTTCTCACAATATAATACGCCTGAAAAATTCAATACGCTCATAATTAATTAACGACATAAACTGGAAATGAAACATTTACATGTATAGGGATTAGTGTTATGGATATCCTCGCGATCGACCGATATATCAGTTTTTGCAAGCTTTCTGAGACGAAATGGCCGATATCGATGAAAATACCGGTCAAATCCGGTTGACCTAGCAAAATTCAAATTGATTTCGGTCTAATCCGATCCAAATCAATTAATTCTGGTCTACTCCAACTTAAATCAATTAATTTTGGTCTTGTCCGATTTAATCTGGTCTTATTCGATCCACCTAATTAATTTCGGTTTGAAATTTAGGTTAATAAACAACAAATAAAAAGTCAATCCCTCATTCATTCATCTTTTTCAATTTCATGTTTGAACTTCGAGTTTATTGACAAGTTTGAAACTAAAAATGATTAAATATCATTCATTTTGTTTTTAATAAATAATATATATGTTTAATTAATTATTTATTTATTACAAAATGCGTTTTCCCGCGATCTTTTCGTGATCTCCTCGAGTTTGGCGAATCTCCCTTTTTGTCGGCTGGCTGATATATCCCCGCGATCTGATATCCATACAAACTGGATGAGTGTCCAAACCGTCCAAACCAATATCAGTCGTTGGATGGCTGAAAATCTGCGCGCTGGTTGTCCCAGTGCGCGATGCGTGGCAAAGAAATTCTACGCGTCCAGATTCGTTGTAGAATAGAAGCGATTGAATTGACAGAATGAGAAACAAATGTAATGTAGACCAATATCATTAATTAATTTGCTCTGTGTAACTCTTTTTAAGAAATGACTCTTGAAAATGTAGCTAAGAAAGATGAATATCTTAAGGAACTTTAATTTTATGCAAGGAAATATGATAAAAAAAGTAAAATTTACTCAGAATAAATTATTATTTTTTTTGAATATTACATTACTTTTCTTATCTATCCATAACTCTTATCACCCAAATATTTTTGCTGAGCCTCAAACTAGGGTCTAAAACCAATGAGCGAACAATACCAACCACTAGGCCACGCTCAAGACGATACAAAAATAAATTAGTGTTTTACTTGGAAAGAATGTTGACAAGCAAAAAGACAAATACTTAAACCAAATATTAATCAATAGTTAATTAATGATAAGATGAGTAATTAGGTAGGAAACTATATTGCATTTAATTATAGAAGCGGTGTCCAAATAGTAGGTGGTTAAGTTGGATTTAATGCGTAATATACGGAGGAATTAAATTCCTCCCAAAAGGGTGGTCTGGTCTGAAACCAATTATATGGAGCATGGAGCATTGACATGACATTGGTGAGTATGAGAATCAGATGGTTGAGACAGTTTTGTGTTGAATCAAACGGCCCCCACTCACCTCCCTTTATCATATGGCCAACACGTGATTATTGCCAGCATTAGTGGGTCATGACATGACCTATACAGGATACGTATTGTATTATTATACTTTAGTTTTAAAACAATTATTATTTTATTTATTTGTATTAGAACATATATTCTCTAATCAGACGATGGATATATCATGTTGAAGGAGGGAATAATCGTTAAGATACAAAACAGCACATGGCCTAAATAGGACTCATTCTCCATTCCCATATCTTCACTAAACAATTAACAACAATCCATAACAATGGACTTCAAATATATTTGATATTAGCATCACATCACATGAGAGCACACTGCAAAATGTTGGACATACTTTTCCAACAAGTTCATTCTTAGACTATGAGATAAAAGAAACAATTTTTAATTATTTGTTTAGAGTAATTGATTTGAATAGATTTAATATATCGATCATTTATGAGTGAATTTCAAACTTTCTTTATTACAGAAAGTATTTGCGAACTAATCATTTTATAGGTTTGAAGAATGGAGATAACTCCTCCATAAGAGGGTATTTCTGTCCAACAAATAAATATTTTGGAGACAAGAAACAAATCAGCAAAAGTCATTTGTCTGCTTTAAATTCGAAGAAACAATGTACACACACCTATATTTTTTATTTATATCCATCTTTACAGCTTCACTTGAAATGATACAATTGTTGTGTTTCAGATGGTAGCATACAAATGTATAGTATGAACAACAACTAACTAGGGAATAAAATACATAGGATTGGGAAGCTTGAAGGAGTGGACAGCCATGGCAGAGCCCAGCAAGTCGCTCCACTGATCTCCAGAGTTCCCGTGGATCCTGAAACCTTCTTCTACCATCTCCTTCCTCTTGTCTGATTTGTACACTATTGCTAATTTCCCATGGTCTTGTGTGCCTCTGCATCATATGATAACATTAGAGAGGATCACTAACACGGGAAAAGCAAAATTATTCAACTTTTCAATGGCATGTATATGATGGATGGTGGCTTCCTTAGAATATAAGTTTCAGTGTTAGTTATTGATCCTGATTTAGGGAACAAAGGTAAAAGAAAAGTGGACAATTATAGAAACAGAATGCATCATAATCAATAATACTAGGATTTTAGTGATCTTAATTGTTGCTGGGCATCACATGTAGACACTATCATTGTTCATTAACCAACCTGGGGGTCCCTAGGAGACAAATAATACCAACCAAGATCACATCCAGAACTTTAAAGTAATAATAGACAATTATAATCTCTAACAAGTGAACAGGAAACTTACAAAAGACAGTGCAACACAACGACCTATTCTGTAATGACTAATATGATATGCTATGATAGCAAGTTTCACTCTAATGCAAACAGAGCACAATGTTCATCATTAAACCATTGAAGTATTGAACTTGTAGGATGTATCTCTGTAAGAGGCCAAGCGTAGGTAGATGAGGACATATTTACTTCTACCTAAAATATACTCCAATGGAATGTACAAGATTAGGGCCATTAACAGGCCTACAAATCTTATAAAGCGCAAAAAAGTTGACCCAGATGAACTGTTGATGAGGTGGGTCATGGGAAATATCATGTAAATCAAACAAGCCAAGACAACAAAACCAAGACAGGAAAGGGAAAGATATTCTGCCCAGGATCAAGCTGCCAATTCGAATTATTCAATGACTATCTCATATTTTGTGAACGACAAGTTAAAACTCCAAAATCCAAATGAACTCAAAAGGGTTCTATAATAAGTGAAAAGGGTTAGGGGATCTGCTGCCAATTTCAGGTCCACACACCACAGAAGCAAAATAATTTTTTTTTGGGAAAGAGACCCTGTGCAACATTAAGTTCCCGATTCAATGGCTCCCTCATATGCTGAAAACTAATCATTACACTGGCATGTATCTTATTGAGCTCAAATCTTATTTACTTGGTCTAGCTATGGAATTCAAAATCCAGCCTTGTTTATTGATTAAAGGAGTAATGCTAAAAAGACATTGTAGGAAATGGACTACTGTTTTAGTCAATCCAAGATGGCCTGGAGGCTATGAGAATGTCATTATATGGAGAACAGTGAAAGCTTATAGAGTTACCAGTTTAGATTTTACAACCATGAAATGAGGATTTTTTTTACTTGTTACTACAATTCAAAAGAGGATTGTTTATACTAGACTCTGTAGCTGAATCCAGGGCGAAGGCAAAGGATTTTAAACAGCTAGGCATCAAGCTGAATGATTCCTGGCTGAGGGAGAATGAGAAGAAAAAAATAACCCTAACTTCCTCCACTGCATCACTAAGGCAAACCCAAGAGAATGACACTCAGTTTAGAATTATGGATGATGTTATGTGGAAGAGGTAAAACCACAAGGTAAGGTAATTTAAAACATCTGACAAAACTGTGAATGAAGAACAGATTGAATCATACTCCTAATTTAAGAAACATGAAAGTTCTAGTTGAATCCACTTGACATGAAGTCCTGATATATAGTTGTGAGTTTCCTACTACCATGGCCCTAAACCTGGATACTTCACAGGTTCGTCATGGTGTTGCAGTATCCAACGAGTCGTGAGGAGGCTATGAGTCCTTTGCGAGGTAAATATCAGTTAAAAGTTTGTTCACTCAGTGTAACAGTATACACAGCTAAAATTCTAAGTGATACTAAGTAAATATATGAAGTTTTTGAAGTACCAAATTGTGCAAGACAAGTAAAACTCTCAGCGCATCAATATTTTAAATCTAGTACTTCACCCGAAGTACTCTCACTATTTATCCGCTCGAAGCAATCTTCACTTACAAAATTTGATTTAGGAATTGATTATGAAAATGTGTTCTTCATAAGGTAGTGTAATCTGAAACAAGATTGAGAAGGTGCAAAAGGTTTCCTACAGCGAATCCTGGTATGGAAAGATGTGATGCAAAAGGGGGGAAGTGTACAAACGATCAACTCTAGGAAATGAGGAAAATCCTACTCATAAACCATTCACCTGTGTTGTGATTGATCTAATTGGATTGATCTAGTGCGCAAGATATTTCCAATGCCAATACTAAAGGTGTAGAATGGTATGTGCAAAAGGAAGTTCAAGCAAACAAATGGCAAAATATTTTGAAGTGCTACGCAGAAAAACATATAATAAAAAATAATACTCTTATCTCATAGTGACAGCTTTTACACTCACCTCAAAATAAGCTTATCCCATTTCTTGAACCCTGCATTCACCAAATTCTCAACTGTAATGCTTCTGTGCTGTTCACTACGTCCAGTGAGCAAGAAAACCTTGAAACCCAAGTCCATAACCTCTTCATAGAGCCTCAAACTGGCTTCAATAGCTGGTGCGGCGGCCTTCTCAACCCACTTATCAAACTCCAGATGATTAAATACCTCCGATCTATAAATTTTTCAACCACAACAAAGGTTAACAATCAATACATCATGAGAAAGAATCAATATAACACTAACCAGAACATACTATGTCCTATCAAGTCACTTCTTCATCCTGCACTTAATTACTGAGGAAACTAAAGAAGAAATATAACATGTCACATGATCACATCATTATCCATCTTTCAATCTAAAATGGAATACACTCAGTATGTAATAGAGTTGCGGACAATACTTCTTTATGTCAAAATATTACTACTAACAGGTTATTACACATTATTTTCGTACAAAAAAAGGTTCACATACAACTTTTAATGTGATTGTCTACCATTGCGGATGCCCTAATTTCTCATCAACAAAACAGGTATCAAGTTTCAATAAAACTCAGCATAAGAAAAAGAATTTGAACTCTAGTACCTCAACACTAATATTCTACCTATTGCACAAGTTTCATACTTTCAACCTCACACAATGCAGAAAACTACAATAATACATCTTCTTCATTACTCCAAATTCCTTTCCTTCAAAGGCACATTACTCTAAACATACCAAGTCCAACTTATTTTCCAGGCAACCAAACAAGCATTTGGACAAAACCCAAAAAGGAAAAATCTTACCCGTAACGATGCTGGGCGTAGTATGGAAGATTGGAGAGCAAGGTCTCGTCTACATCAAAAACCCAGACGTCCTTTCCGTCAGAGCCCATCGCCACGCTCCTCGCATAAGAACTAGCCTCGCTCGACGCTCTCGCGAGATCTACACCGTACCCGCGACCGATCATGTACTCTTTCACATAACACTCACACTCCTCCGGAACCGTCTTCCACGGATTCAGATTGTTGGCCTCGCCGGCGATCCTCCAGCTCGTACACTGCATCTGAACTTCATCGCTCAATTCCCTGAAGTGGGTCTCCAGATTTTCTGGGTATTCGATGATCAAGGGCCTGGGCAGGTGGGGATTGAACGATTCGTGAGAGAAGGCGACACAGAAGAGCGAAAAGAGAAGGAGAAGTCTCGAGGGACCCATCTGAAAAGCACGAATCCGAAGCAGGTGGTTGAGGGTTTATCGGGCCGAAATTGATGAATCCAGGAATCAGAGAAATGAAACTGTAGGGTTTTGAATGGAAGTGAATCTACAGGAAGAAAAGGAAAAAAGACAAAGCTTTTATAGGTTGATGTATAATTCTTTATTTGCTGGGTAAGGAATGCGTTACTTGACGCGGAAACGGAGAGGAAACCCTTGAAACTGAACCTTCTCTCTGCGGTAAATGAGAATTGAGAAGAGAGAAGCTTAGCAGTTAAGCAAGAGCTTACCCGATTTTAAAATCTTTCTGGTTTCGTTTGGGGTTTCCGGACAAGGAATGGGAAATTAGACTCAGCAGCGAGGGTAAAATCGTCAAAACGCCTCTACCGGACCCACAATCACGCGTGGAGTCTACTTTTGACGTTGAGGTAGCTTCTGTGATCGTGGGGGGAATGCTGATGTGGCAGTATCAGAAAGGTCGAAGCGAATAGGGCCGTCCAATAGGAATGGAGCATTGAGTATGGAACATGTCATTTATTTATTTATTTTTTTATATTCATGTCTCGTTTTTGGCATGGTCGGTTGGAACAGTATTATATTTCATTTGTTTTCGGTCACGACGGTGGGAAATTACTTTCCCAAAGTCTATTTCTATTTTTAAAATGTATTATTATAAATGGGATATAAGTTACCAAACTCAAATTCTCAAGAATTTGTATCTATTATCTAATTTTTAGGTAGTAATATTCTTTTATCTATTATTTAATTTTTAGTAGAGGCAGTTTGGTAACTTTAATTCATCTTTATGATATTTTTTAATTGAACGTGACGGGAGAGTGAGAGCAAGTGGAAGAGAGAGCTTGAAATTGGTGTGCTATGAGAGATTGAGAATAAGAGCAAGTGAATCGTATTCATGGATGAGATAACTTATCGGCATTTGTAAGTCCTTCTCGATTGTTTAGTTGTGCCGAGATTTAAAAAAAAATTATAATCGATTTTATAGTATAGAAGTATGTTTTTTCACGTTTGTGTCAAGTGTTAATTCTTGGAAGCACATGAAAAGGCGCGAGGGCTCTAAGCATGTATCACCTTATGACTATTGGACATTCTCTTTCATGGTTAGAGAATAGATAAAAATCATATTTATACCATGTCTTGTCGAATACGCGCTCAAATACAATTTCCAACAACTCAACATCAATGTTATGGGAAAGAAGTTGTGGCTCCAAATGGCTGACAATGATGATGAGACCAATTTTACATTTGGGTTTCTAAATTTGATCTAGAAATCATCGACTTATAGAGAAAATCGCAAGAATAGACCTTGACTCCAGTGCCAGAGGATTTTTCGATAAAGAGAGATTAGGTGAAACTTTAACCAGCTCAGAAGAAAGAAGAAGAGACGATATAATGATTTTTATTATTTTCAAATATAATAACAAATTTTCTAAACTATATAAACAAAATTAGTGTAACAATAAGATGAGAAACTAATTTCATGGTTAGAGATATTTATGTGAAAATATGGTATATTTAAGTACAATAAAGTAGTGATGCTCAATGCCGATTAACCGGACCAACGTGCCAATTTTGAACCCAGACTAATTACGTTGGTTTCCTTTTTTTTGCAGCGGGAACTAATACCGACACCGATTACCACATATTTTACCAGTTTCTCATTGGTCGGTTACCAATTTACGCAGACAGAATCGAGACTCTTAAATTTTCTGACTAAATAATTAATCTATGAATGTTGTAGTTCAATTCATTTTTCCTAACATGCAACAATCAAACACAAATTCAAAAACAAAAATCAAAAGTTAACGTTGATTACGATAACCTCTCAAATAAGAAAATCACCAAATGAGTCGGTTCCTCAAGAGAAAGTGTTTACACGATATATTAGATAAAACCATGTATAACAATTATTACACGAATGTGTAATTAAAGGGGGCGCAATTTGTGATACTTAAAAAATAAAGAATGATTCTGCCATTTTTTAATACGATTATCTTCTTGGTGAGAAAAAAAAATGCAAACTTCTAATTATAAATGCATAGGGTAATTTCTTCTGAATTTGAAAGTCAATACCTCAGTTAAGTATTAATAGACTTTTACTTTCTTTTAACCCAATTAGATGTATAACTAGCATTAAAACATGTGTCTACCTCCAAAAGTGTTGACTTGATCCCCATGTCATTTTTATCATCTATTACTAAAGCTTAAATTCTTGTCCATAATTAAAATGGCATCTTTTCATCGCCGGCAGTATAATTCCAGTGGCCAGTTCGCATAATTTCTCAGTCACCATAACTTAACCACCAGGTTACAAGTTTAAGTTATTAACCAATAGAGGCAATCAAATTTAACAGCAAGACCCTTACAAATTTGAATAGTCCATTTCAACCCTGATAGGTTGCTTTCCATGTTTATGATTGTATACTAGACTCGGTCAAAATTGAGAATTCACTTGTGAGACATTAAGACAACTGAAAAACTATTTACACTTCCTAATGCTCTCTTATACTCGCAGACTGTTGAAAAACTAAAAAACTGTATCCACAAGCTTTGTTCTTGCTACTGTCTTTTGGACCTCCACTCCACAATAGCAGAAAGAAGAGTATAATTTGGTATCAGATTCTTGTCGGGCAGAGTCAACTTCGTCACCGGAGATTCATCATTCTCTTCCAGCCATTTCTCAATAGCTTTGCAGTCATAAGTGTAACCATCCGCGGCCACACATGGATCCTCCATCACCTCCTGCAATTGACACACACTTCTCAATACAGAACAAGCACTTCTATTCCCCAAAAAGTTAAATTTTTTTAAGTGTTTACCTTAAGTATCGGGCAGATGAAGTGGTTGGGAGGCATGGAAGCGTCTGAAGATGAAAACGCAGCTCTATCAGCTACTTGTTGCATTTTCTCCAACGCAGGAAGTACATGGTTTTCCAAATCAGGCCTATCTTTAAGCATAAGCGCAGCGCAGCTTAATCCAAGCATGGCCAGTTCTTGAGTTTCTTTAACTGGCCACTCCCCGGCTGCTGAATCCAATATCTCTATCAAACTATCGCTCTCTATCGCCATCTCCACCTTATGAGCCAGCGCGATGGCTGGTTTTCCCGTAAGCAGCTGCAGAATCACCATCCCAAATGCGTAAACATCTGATTTTGGAGAGATTAGCCCGGTTCTTTGGTACTCGGGGTCTATGTAACATAGAGTTCCCACGGGGCCAGTGTCCTCGTATGCAATGGATGCAGAGGGGTTTATGGTGGAGAGGCCAACGTCGCCAATCTTGCTCACAAAGTTATGGTCAAGCAAGATGTTTGCTGGTTTGATATCACGGTGAATGATTTGTTTTGGCTTCGAGTTGTGGAGGAAGACGAGAACTGATGCTACCTCATAAACAATGTGGTACCTTTTGAACCATGGGATGGGAGGTGTGTTGTTTTTCCGGAGCAGCCTGTCCTCCAAGCTACCATTCTCCATGTACTCGTATACCAGACAGCCTCGTTCAGGACATGCCCCGAGAAGGAGAAGCAAATGTGGATGACGCATTTTGCTCAACACTTCAAGCTACAAAATGCAATTTTAGATTTTAGCAGTTTCTAATAGTAATTGCAGTTTCGTTGATTTAGAGCTGAAACTCTCGTACCTCCTGCTGAAATTGCTTGGATTCGCGACCCTCCTTGGAATTTAGAACTTTGACTGCTGCGGTTGTATGATGTAAACTACACTTGTACACCGAGCCATATGCTCCTTTTCCAATCATGAGATGTTCGGAGAATGATGAGGTGGCAGATACAATCTCTTCCCATGAAAACTCTTGGTATTGTTGGAGAGAGCCCGCTAGAGCATTTTCAAGCTTTTCTTTCTCTTTGGCGTCGCGCAGAGCTTGCATCTCGGCCTCTATTCTTTCCGAAGCCTCTCTTTCAGCACATTCCATTGCTAACTCTGCTTCCTGTTTTGCAGCTTCATACTTTTGCTTCTCTTGCTTTGCCAATTCATAAGCTTTCTCTTCCTTTACGTGCATCTCCTTCAGCTTTACAGCTTCCTCTATCCGACGGCTGTGCAAGTTGGTCAGCTGTAAGAGAGCAATGAGTTGATTTGTACAAGAAAATCTTTAGCATAAAATAAACACATAAAAGATGAGGGTGTTAATGATTGCTAACCTTTCGAGAAGCATCGATTGTTTCACTTTGAGCTATAGCATACATTCCCCGGACATGCCTGAGCTCAATCCTCAACTTTTCTAACTCAAAGTTGATATTTGCCCGGCTTCCAGATGAAGAATCATCTGTGAGCACATCTGAGGAGGATGCTTGCTCAGAAGAGCAAGATTGAGAATCTGTTGACAAGCTTCTGTAACTAAATGCATATCCAACTTGTGCATCGCTTCCTTCATCGATATCTAGAGACTGGAACCTTGAATGATTAGAAGCAACTGAACTTGTTCTTGAATGAAGAAGGTTGTGGTTCACAGAAGAGAGAGCTTGAGATCGCTGCATTAGTAGGGAAGGTGAACAGAATTGGGCATATGAAGGAATCGAGTCCACATCTGTGATTCCAAATACAGGAGGAGATGCGTGTCAAAACCACTTTCTACATCGACTCAACAAGTTAAGTATCTGATATACATTTTTTAGTCTTGGATAGCTCAGATATAAAGTGAGGTGCATTTACCTGTCTGTGAGCCAGAAGTGAAACTTGAAGAAGTGTTGGTGAAACAGCTTATGTCACTACCGTCATCTTTGCTGTTTCCATTCGTCTCTGAATCTGATGGACGAATGGATGACACTTTCCCTTTTGAAACAGCATAAACTGTACAAAAGCTCGGAGCAAGGGCTGAGATTCTCTGTGACATACTTTTTCCCTTGAGTTTCCTACAAATAGTATCTTGTCGATAAGAAGATTCATAATATAAATGAAACATCTACTTGCAACTTCAGACAGTAAGTACCTAGTAAAGATGCGACTGGATGGAGCTCCTAGAACAAGTTTGCTGATATAGCTCTTTGCAACTTCCTCTGCTATGGAATTCGGTATGTCATCCGACTCAATCACTGTAACATCTACTTGCACCTATATATATATATATATATCCAAGTTAATACTGTTTCTCGTGTTTGACTCGATAATAAATATCAATAAGCAAGAAGACTTAAACCTTTTTTTGTGCACACAATTTCCGGTAAGGAAGAAGCATTTCAGTTGTCTGCCACTCAACCTCTTTCGTGTATGCAGCTGCAATATCATCCCTCACCCGGGAAATAGGAACTGAACTTCCCACTGGATCAACAACTTAATGTCAGAAGGAAGGGGTCAATTATAATTCTCTCTTGTTCATATAAACAATCAAACTAATTGTCTACCTTGTAAACTCGTATACATGCAAGAGAGCAATAAGCAACGAAAACAAAGCTTTCTATGCGCTTAATGAGGTTAAGCTAGTTCTTGTTTCTATACTTAAGTAATGGTTGAGGCATGAGCTCTTCACTTTCCAACAAGAAATAGTTGTAAGGAAACAGAACTTACGTGCTGTAGGGACTGCAGTTACCCTCGGGCGAATGTGTAACAACTTAAAGACAACATCTCCTTCAGGAATGAACTTCTCCAGTGCCCAACTGACGACATATTTGCTTTTCCTATTTCCATTGATAGCCATGGCAACAATCAATGAAGATGGAGGAGGAGGAGGCAGCCCGAGTATGTTCGCTGCTTCGGTAACCCCATTTCCCTCCATCAGCCTATGTCACTTCTCTGCAACACTAAACCCTGCGGAGATGAATGATATAACAGCACAATTATCCATTGCAATAAAACCCTAAATAGGAACAACTTTGCTTCAAGTTTTAGAACACTTGATCACATCAAATACATCTTGACATGATCAAAATCAATATTGGAATCTGAGTTCCCACAGAATAAATACACAAAACCTATCCTGCCATGAAAGAGCAAAAGTACATGGAGTAAAAAGATAAAAACTTTACTAGATAGAGAGAGAAATGAAAATTTTATTTTGTGAAAACCCCAATTCTGGTTAGTCTCTTACTCTATTCCCATTTCCAAACCCTTTTACCCAAAAAACCCAGATAAAGTCAAAGATGGTTTCTCAATTTTGAACCCAGAAACAAAAATTCACAGAATGATCCACAGTACAGGCAAAGAACAAAAATTTATGGAATGGTATGAAGGTTATGAAGAAAAACAATACACAAAATTGAAAACCCATAAAGTTATGTACACATTTATGAAGAAACGTACCAAAGTTTCAGAATCTGATAAACTGCAAGCTTCCATCAAACCCAACTGGAGTCTGGAGGTGAAAACTGAAAAGGAAAGCCATTGATTTTCTTCCTCTGAAACTCTCTGTGACTGCTACAAGTTGAGTAAATGAAGAAAAACAATACTAATGATGTGAAAGTGAAGTTGAATGCTGATAGTAGATGCCAAGAGTTAGAGACAAGCCGTGCCTTGCAATTACTTACTACCCAGTTCTCAGAATTGTATTTTTCTTCACTTTCTTTTTGTTGGGTCAATGACTCAATGGATTTGAAAGTTGCAAATTGCAATATGATAAGATTGTTGTCTAAATATTAATAAATAAATAAATAAATAAAAACTCTGTTTATGTTGCCTTCATAGGTGTTTCTGAGGCAAATTAAGGGACCATGATATATGATAAACTGATATTTGATTCTCCAATTCAAATAATTACTAATACATTTTTTTAAATTCAACACAGAGCTCACTCTCTCTTTTTTATTTGAAATTTTACATGTATACATGGGAGAAAAATAAATTTGCATCACAAAGATGATAGCCAAAGAAGTTTGACTTTAAAGGACATGGTGGTTGCCAAGATTGAGCCACTAAAGATGATAGTGAAAGAAGTTTGACTTTAAATGCTAACAAAATTCAAAGCATAACTACAACAGTACCTTTTATCCCATTTACAGTACTTGATCAAAAATCTTTTGACTGATGGTGTTCAGATCAGGCCTCAGGGTAAGAAATATAAGTCTTCCACCATCTATACAATTTAGGTGTGACATTAACTAGTACAATATAGAATCAATTAGCACTAGTATAGAATATTTTATTACCTTATTAAGCATATGTAATTTTAGATGCATAACATATACATAGAGTATCAAAGCCATTTATTTTAGTCTACTGATGAAAATACTATTCTTTTTTAGTTTATCGGGTAAGGGAGGGGTTTTTGGATTTTCCCACCCGCATCCGGACCCAAGTCAAATGAAATTTTTTCTCACCGATCCCTTCTTGATCAGAAGTATCGGGTTCCTACCATATTAAGAGTATTTTGTTACCCTTTATCGTTAACAATATTATTACTACTTGATGTATATCTTAAGATATTATATCAAAAAAATCGATCTATAGCCCACAACTCTCTGCATAATTCATTTACAAATATTCTATGTTTTGCTCTCAACGGTTCGTCATTTTAATGAAAATCATTCAATTTTGATGAAAACTATGTTTTTGGGTGAGAGTTTGTTGATCTAATTTGGGATCTCTTTAATTTTAGTTTAATTGTTGCTAATAAAAAAGGGATATTCGTAAAAACTAGCGGTAAAAACTAAATCTTTTACAATTTTTAAGAGTAATTTTGTTCATGTCTTAACCCTCAATTATTTTACATCCGCAAACTTTAACATACATGTATCTTAATAATTTTCATTATTGACCAAACATAATGTTGGTTTATTTATTGTACAAAATTGTAATATTCATATGAAATTTCCTTCAACTTCTAAAATAACACTATTTATGCATTAAATAATGAGTTATACTTAGATGAACTTAATTGTTGTTTACCGTTATTTTTCCCCTCTATAGCTCATGAAATTTAATTTTTATATTGGACTTGAGTTAGTTTTTGATATTATATGTTTCTTAACTATTTAAACTTATGTAATTAACTTGGCATCAATGGAAAAGTATTTGCATCAATAACAAATCACAATTGTATTGAAGATGATATTTATATTCATGTACTTCCAAAAAGAATACTTGAGAAAAAACGTTAGAGATATTCACCTCAAAACATTTTAATTTATGAATCTATTCACAAGTCAAAATGATCACTATTAAATAAAGTAAAAAAGAGATTTTTCATCTCAATTATGAGAAGGATTTTATTACAAAGTAGACGTAAAAATATATATTTGACATTACCTAATGAGATAACATCTATATGACAACAAATTAAACGGGAACATACAAAAAATTTATCCTACACTCAATACTCGAGAGATAGATTAAGTGTATTTCAAGCAATTAGTCTATCTCCGTCCATTTTAATGGAATTTGCAAAAGAAATACAACAGCTGTTAGGAATTAAGAATTGCAAGTGACCTTTAGTTTTTACAATTACCCCTAAAAAAGATGACAAACCATGTTGAAATGACACGAAAAAGAAAGAAAAATGGTACACTTCTGTTGCAAGAAATGTCCTAAGCAAACTTGCCTTAATTCACAACTATTGTACATTATGCCTGTCTTTACAGAAACCTAAACTTATGTCTATTCTTTTATAAGTAATAAAAGTTCCAATACATATTTGTTTTCCCCAATCCAGCCGCTTTTACATGTTTTACACCAACACAACTCACACAGGCTTGAACTTGAAGTTGAATATCTAAACGCTACATGCAATGGACGGTATGTAAAAGCTGTCTGTAGATGTCTATTATCACTCTGGAACATTGTTCTTCCCAGGGCCTATGTGTTGAGGCGAGTTAAACCTCGGGACCGGAAGCAAATAAGCTAACAAGACCTCTAAATACCTGAGCTGAGAGTTTGTGTGCTTTGAAGAGCTCCCCATCCACGTTCCATACACTCTCTTTGCCCAACGAAGTAAATGTAAACGCTGAGGTCTGTACATAAGACGTTAAATGGTCAAATAAAAAAGGAGAGAAAGGATAGAACTGTCGTTCTTATTTCAGTTTTCCCTCTAAATTTCTTTGTACTCTCTTTTTTTGTACTGTTTCTCGGAGTTTCCTTTTCCCGTCTTGGGAATTGATTTCTCTATTTCTTTAATATAATCGTTTTAATCGCTGATAAAAAAAATAGAAGATGATAACGGTAGAGGACATGCCTTGTGATGTTCCACAAACTCGAAGTTCAACGGATTTCCACCTTTCCTTGCAAGCTGGGTAAGGTGCCTGCATGGGTCGACCAATCACATACAGTCTCAGAAACTCGGATATCACATCAAGTATCAGTCATATATCTAACGGTATAAAAATGTGTAGCAGCCACAACGAATACAAGTTATAGCTTACGAGTATCACCAATTCAGCATGTTGGGAGGGAAAGGGATTCATATATTACCATAAATATAAAGAATGAGAGCAGTCTTTGATCAGTATGAGATGAAGAAAGCCGTCCGAAAGGTGTGCATCAGCCACAAGGCCATCGGGTGCTTTATCATTTCGGTTAGAAATCACAGCGGCACCAATACTGAGAAAACGACCTCTTGAGTTTGACCACCTGGTTTCTTCTGGACCAGAGGGATGTGTTATACAGTGATCTTCCGCGGAAACGCAAACAGGATTCGTGTTACAAATGCTGCAGTTTACACGGCAGATCAGCTTTTCAGATTTTGGACCCCACAAGGCTTGTAACGTACTGGCTAGATGACCTTTCTCACGTGTGGCATTTGTTGTCTTCTCAGATTCATCTTCTAGATAGGATACTTCTGCCTCGTATGACCTGAATGAAATACATAAATAAAATTATTTGATCATAAAGCACTGACTATATTTTTATCAGCCATTTGTATGTGCTGGAGTTTAGACTCACGATCTCACTTATAAAACACGACTATTACCCCTAAGCCCGGAAGAGGAATCATGGCAAGAAAACCACAAATATATCAGAAATGAAGCGAGAAACCGTTTATCATCTATAAGCTATTGATTTTACAGACAGTATGCCAAAAGAAGAGGAAGGTCAAGTTCCAACAAACACAGAATATAAAATACATGTTTGTGATTGTTGAGTTCACGGCATAGACTTGGGAGGTATAATAATAATACGACTATAGAAGGTAGCTCTGCATCCACCCAAGTACCATCACTTTTAGTCTTCAACTTCAGCATTGTGTAAGTATATACAATCATAATGCACAACCCCAAACTTTGTAAGTAAGAAATCGAAGCAGGCATTTATTGCAAAACAGTCATTTTATTGATATAAACTCCTTCAAAAGCAATGCCATAAGTAACTAGATTCTTCAGAATTAGAGAGCAATGCGGAAAATATATGCCCGCTTAGAAGAATACCTGTGTTTGAAAAACACTTTTGTTCCCGAATAATCATAACGTTTGGGGCCCATCCAGCGGAATTTTTCGCTCTCTGTTATGACATCACCATAAAATCCATACCTGGTAACATTGAGCAGATAAATTCAGGTTTCAGACAAGAACAGGCATATGAAGTATATGTTTCCCTGATTTTTGTAATAATTACCAAAAATATGTGGAGCGAGCGAAAAATTCAAAGCAGAACAGCTGACAAAATGGTTAGAGTTCTTTTATAATAGAGGTGGTCTAGATATGAGTAGTGATACAGCCTTAGAACATAATCCAAACAATATGCCACTAAAACATTTAAGCAGGAATGTCTCAATTAATTTGATCATCAGTCGTGAGAAGAAAGTACCCGGCAAAAGAAGCTGCATAGCGTACACAAGGTTCAATCTGTGAAGTAGGTGTTTCCTTCCATCTTACAATGTGAGCAATATCGAGACAAACTCTTTTACCGAGTACAATATGCAATGCTGATGTTGTAGGATCTCTAGTTCCAGTTGTACTGAAAAATATAAATTCAACAAGCTTGTGAAAATCAAAATTATCAGATCAAACGCTAGATAAAAAGATGATTTCGTTTCCTGCAAATTCTTGGTATAATTCAATGTACTGACATGCAAGATAATCATGAACATGTAGCTAACAGAAAACATGCATTTCAGATTATTAATTTGGTATTTGGTGTTTGAGTAAAAATAGATGTCAAAGTGAACAAGACATGTCTTGCAAAAAAGAAAATAAGACCTGATGAACATATTAGATATGCAACTTCAGTAATTACTTGGGAAAAACTACTAGTTTCAGGCTTCAGCTGTCATTTCCAAACTAAGGTACAAAAATGATAAAACCATCTCCTTTCATCCTTATCCCCGCAAGTATATCTACAAAAGATTTGTATAGGAATCCACAAAGAAATGGTCCAATTAATGAAGATGCACAATGAGGATCAGATCCATATGATTTTGCCCTTCTCGCAAAATAGAATCTGTTTCATTATTCTAAGCGGTCATTCTATTCTAGGTAAGGAACAACTAGTTATTCTAAGTCTTGGGTTCAAGAAATCTCATATAATTTGTCACACGATAAAAAGCCCTTTGGATTGTTTTATTAACTGATTTTTTCGGATTCCATTCAAAACACACTTGGGAATGCATAATTGACTATGCCTGCAAAGATTTTGGATGTGTTCATAACGATAGAATTGTATCGATTCTTGGTTGGATTTTGCTATCCCATTTAGATACAACCTTGAAATTAGCGCTCTTCCATAATTTAAACAGCGCCCACGCATACACCGGAAAAGCCAATTATTTATGATATATAATCAGTAGGCTCAGGAAATAGCACTTAATCAAACAATATGACATTTGAGTCGGCAAGCAGAAATTATAGAATAGGTCCCATAATGCCTAGCCAAACACCCATAAATTTTTAAGGGACCTACACAGTTGAGACTGAAGTTTACATACATTCTTTATCGCCCATATAAGTCCACTTCTTTTTTTATTCTCATCTCCATTCTATGGTACTTCATGGTTCTGACAAATATCTTATTAGCATATTTCCTAAGTTCATAATCACTAATAAGAAACATGGATGATGTGTGCTTTTATCATTTGCTTTTAAGCATAGGTGATATTTTCCATTATTTACTGCATTTGAAACAAAAGGCCTAAATATTAATTTACTGATGACTGCTAGGAGAAGAATTACTTAGATACCACTAAATCAATCCTCATATATCCATAATAAAGGTTCCAGCTCCACTCATCACCCGCAAAACAATTCTTATTTGAACAATAGCTTCCTGAGTAGGAAAGGCAAACATGGTACTATACTATAAATGTAGCGTGAAGTATCGGCACCAGTAAGAAACCACTTTTGTTCATAGTTACACTGATGATAGGACTAAAAAATGACAAACCAAAACGTCCCCCCACACATAAGATGAGAGGCCTTGGGAGCTAAGTAAGAGAAAGAACACATATGATATAATTCCTAAGAGCACGCCTCCTATAGCTTTCTGATGATAAAACAAGCACGTCTTGCGTAAGGAAGAAAAAGATAATATGATGCAAGAAAATACCAAATCACAATGGCATCAGTTGAACCTGAAGGAATGAGTCCAAGTCTAAACTTTCCATTGAGGAGAGGAAACTCGGGATCTTGATCTGTTGAGTTGTCACAATAAAAAAAAGCAGTTCTCAGGTGCCATTAGCGAAGCAAATATTATTATGACCAACCGGCTTCATTTGCAAATGTGAAATAAACTCACCAGTGCCGCTAACGCCGTCCCCAATTCCTGTCATTTTAACCCAAACCCAGCATATAACCACAGTTAAAAACTTCAATTTTGATCTTAAACTTGCATTATGTTGCAACAACCTATTTACCACAAACTACTAATTCAGTTTTTGGTTAACCTGAATCATAATTTCCTGAACTTGAGAGCAGAGGTGATTCGACTCCAGTCCGATAGGAACCATCAGCATGCATTTCATTTGGATTGCTAATTGTTTGAACAAAATCAGGCGGGGCTGGTGGATAAGGAGCTTTATGCCTTGACAAAAGAAGTCCATTAAGGATTTCATTGAAGAAACCGTCACCACCCTGGACCAAGTCAATTAGATTTAGATAATAATTGCAATTTAGGATACCAGCTGGAAACAGATTAAGTATAGAACACATGAGACTCAAATTTAATGTATATATGTGAGCCCAATATGTAGTGAAACCATAGCCACAATAGGAAGGAAGGAGTAAAACTCACTCAACAATATATGTTCGATATGGATACTTAATATAGTTAAGTTTAAACCAGTAGTTTCAGGTAATGAGAAAACAAATACTTGGAACAACTCTGCATCAAATCTTCATACAAACTACATAATTTTAACAAAACAACAACAGATATGACTAAGAGGATTCATAATATATATATATATATATATATATATATATATATATAACTTGAGTTATACCCTCAACAAAAATATTTTACCTATACATCGTCAACGGTTATTACAAAATTCACAATATTAACTATCCGAAATTGTACACCTTATAGCCAAACATATGAAGTAACCATTTTTTCGATCAGCAAGTTGTGTACTTAATGCAAGCATTTGGAAGTTAGATTCATTAGTATTAAGTTTCAGTAAATAATTACATACCAAAAGGCATCATAAAGTCACAGGAACAAAGCTCTCATTGCTATGTAAGAAGATGATGATAGGCAACACTAGGTTGACAAATTATGAGTATTTATAACTTCAGCAACTAGCAGCCTAAAACATGTAAGAATTATAGGGATGAAAAAGATGAAGTTCAGAGGTTGTGGTACGTACAACAGCTACAACCCCATCATATGACAAGAGCTCCTTGGTTGTGGCAGATGCCATCACATCATATGCATGTCCTGCCCTCTTTGTAACAACAACCTAATGGGATCAGAAGTAACTATTAGATTTAGAGAACTGATTATAATTGCATTTAAGTTCATAATAATTCAAAACCTATACATTTTAAATTTGATATTACTGTTCTTTATTTCAACAATATACGGATCAGAAAGCAAGAGCTGACCACATGGCACGTATATGAAACAAAAGCATGTGCTAATTGCACTTTCAGTTTGGAGGCATTAGAACTTTAGTTCAGACCACACATATTCTCCCAGATCTAAAAGTCGAAGGGATGGGAGGGCTAAACTAGGAAAATTAATTTGATCAACATCACAATTCATACAGAGAGATGAGAACATGAACTTACATAATTGCAATCTTGTTTATTTTAATGTTTGAAAATAAATAATTTTGAGCCTTTGAAGTAGTGAAATATTTAAAGTGATTACTTCTATAGTCACAAAAGTGACATAAACCAAGGATGTTATCCTCTAAAAGATAAACACAAAGTATCAATAGAAAATATGCCTGTAATGTAGTACCACGACACAAAAATGGTGAAAGAAATTACAAAGTGGGTATCTGGCCTGGCCCTAAACTTCCTAAACAAAAATCTTGTTTTTGAAAGTCTCACTACATATGCTAAAAATTTACCTTTGTCTTCACCTTAGCATGCAAGAATATAGGAGCTATACTTTCCCAAGTTCTACAGCCATTTCCCTTTCCACTTCTTGGATGAACAAAAACCTACCAATCAAAAACCATATCTGAAAAAGTTTTACTAAACTTGATGTCCTTTTCCATTGACAGAAGCAAAGAACAAATAAATCAAACAGAAAAAAGATCCAACCAGTTACACAACTGATGACACACCAGAAGATTCTTTGGTCTTCCCACTTCCATGTTCAGTGAAGCATTAATACAATCGACCCACATCTGGCATGTCTGCAAATCCGTATGACCAAAAATGTACTCGGCAAGGAGCCAAAGGCAAGGCTTACTCCTAGATCTTTGAAAACTGTGAATTGTAAAGCGGTGCATCTGCATCCAAGTAGAGAGACACGTGCCTCCGTAAAAATAATGAAGATATGGTATAAAACACAACCAGAAACATGAAGTAAATTAAACCTCGGCATCAAGATCCTCACGACCCAAAAGGCACTTTCCAGCATTTGGAATATTTGATTCATGAACTAAACCATAGTTGATGGACTCTGCAGCATAGACATCAGAGAATTTGATCGCGCTTGGAACTTTAGGGAAAAGCTTAGTGGCCAAACAATTTGATCTAGCCTGTTCAGTACATAGGAAAAGGCCATAACATATTGGAAGAAGTACGACTTGATTAACCTCGCTAGTTAACTCTATACAAATTATACTAATTCAGATATGCATACAAGAAAAAACAGCCCAGTACATGAGACTCCTGCAATTTTGGAATCTCAGAATGGTCATTTGTGCATACTTAGGCATCAATTAGGAACTCAATTCAGCTCAACAAAACCATAAACAACCTAACCTACCAACCCGTTTGTTATTACTCATGGAAATTGTTGCATGATGCAAGAAAATGCCATCTCCATAGCAGTACTTTCCCGCCCAAAATAATAAAAATGACAACTTTCTCAACACAAACATTTAGAGATGACATGAAAACAAAACGGCTTAATCTAATATCTCATTCCAGCTAAAAATCAGTAGAATACACAAGAGCAACAATTCTAAGTGATCACAAATTGTCATCAGAATACCCAATTTGAAAACTACAGCACGAAGGGGATATTTTCAATCTGGCAAGGATCATCATTAACCCATTTCGCCAAAAACTAATCCAATATAATTAGACAAGATTAGAAGGGAAAAAAATACTTACAGAATCAACGGGTTCAACTAATTTCCAAGACAACCCATCAGAATTATGGGTCAGAACGACCTGTCCAACATGATCCAAATAAAGGTTGGAGCTAAAAGCCGGTGATTCCCGATCGGATTGTGAATCTGGCTCAGATTGATATTGATCTCTGGCCAATGGGTCATATCCATTACCTTCCATTTATAACCACGAATTTGAACTATAATTAAACACAAACGACGAAAGAAGAAAAAAAACTGAGCTTTTTTCTGGGGAAATCCCAACCCAATACACGGCAAAACTCAGTTGAAATTTAACAATCAGACGAAAGAAAAAACGTAGAGATCTAGCAGATATCAATAATCTGGAAAAGGCGCCGAGAGGTTTCGGTTCCGGTTGTGAAGATTGAAAATTTTCGCTTTCAAAGCTTGATTCCAGAACCACCTCGGTACCTAACCCGCAAACTCGAATTTATTTTTCTCTGTTTTTCGAGTTCGATTTATTTTTTTATAAATCTAATAATTATAACTGAAAACCTGGGATTACGAGGTTTCTTAAATAGTGATTTCGTGAAACTATTTTAGGACAAAACTAATAATTATAATAAAGTATTTCAGAATTTACCACACGTGTTATATAATTAACTTGTATACCAGTTAATCTTATTTTAATGGTCCAAATTTTTGTGTGAATAAAATAATATTTATTTTATGATAATGTTTTATATGAAACGATGTGTTTTTTTCCATTTAATTTGTCGTCTATATATATCATTGAAGATATAATTTATTGAATTACATTTAGGGATAATTTACAATTCTTAGAACACTGGATGTTTTTAAAACCATTTTAAGACATTCACTGCAGGTTTAATTAGGACATTTGTATGAGTTGAACCCAAAATCGAAAAGGGTCAATCTATTTCTAATATTTTTTTTGAAAAAATTGTTAGGCGCTAGATGGATAGAAATAATTTTTTGAGGATTAATCGAGGATTTTAAGAACAGTGGCTATTTCTTAGACCATTTTAGAACATTTAGTGTAGGTTTAATTAGGATATCTGAATGAGTTAAATTCAAAATTGAAAAGGGTCGTCCTGCCTGAGATTAATCGGGAATTAATCGGAACACTCACTGTTTCTTGAACTGTTTTAGGACATTATTTTGCAGGATTATATAGACCCGGAGTGAGAGACATCTCAAAGTGATAGGCTTCCACAACAATGCACCACAACTCGGTTCGTCCACCGCGAAAACGTCGTCCTAAGCATCGACACGGACAAGACCAACGAAGGAGACCTGCTAAACGTCGTGACACAAGCGAAGCTCCTCCTCGAGCCGTTCGGGATCCTCTTGACCGAGTACACGAGCTACATGTACACCTCCTTGCAGTGGCAGCCCTGAGAATCTCGGGGCCTTAAGCGAAAATTTATATTAGATCCAAGAATCATACTTTACTCAACTTTTTAATTTTTAAGAACCTGAAGATTCCAGTTTGAAAATTTATATAATTATATTATTTAATAATACACATATATGCGTTTAGAATGTAATTTGCATGCATTTAGAATGCAAATGACGTGCATATAGATTGCAATTTTTCAAACATTCAAACATCACTCTCATATTGATCAGCGTATGACATATCACTAACAAATAAGACAACTTGTGCTCCATTTTTCATGTAAGGCTTAAAATTGGAAAGTGAATTATATGTTTGTCCAATATCACCTGTAACACATGAAGAACATGTTATTTGAAAACTCATTCCTTAAAACAATACTTACGGTTTCTCCAAAATGACCAACTTGGGATACCAGTAATGTATCATTCAAACAAAATTCGAAGGAACATTCGAAGAATCATAAAGAGTACATGCTATCACACCATTTAGTATAAAAATAACTAAGCAAAAAAGGCTGAAATACACCATATACAAACCAATTTATACCCAAAATTGTAATTCCACGACAAGCAAAACAATTTCCGAGCAAAACTTAGAAAGAAATTTTTTTCATGGAACTAATTGGTTAACCAAATCTCACACTCAAAAACCAAAATTAGTGAAAACAAACACGTTCCACCAACTATCGCACCACTAAAAATAAGTTTTCACAATCCCATTGCACAACTCCACAAAAGCAAAGATCAAAGCTCAAGTTTGTGAGGGACACCGTGAAAACTTGTTGTATCGATATTTTTAAAAAATGATCGTGCCTGAAAGTTCATAAACAAAGTAACATCATCATGGAGCTTGTTCATGCTACCTATGAATATTTTGAATGAAGTAACTATATACTAAACTCCAATGTGTGTTTCAACTTTCTATAGAGAAATCCAAAAAACCAATGTAGCAATGTAAGAACCTTGTATGAGCATTTTGTGTTTCAATAATTCTTAAAATTTCAGTGACCTTACCTTAACCACATCACATGCTTTCAATAGATCAAACGATATAACTGTTACTGCAAGAATCTCCACTTTGTCCATTTTTTGTTGACCGGTTGATATGTTTTTAATCTGTAAACTGAGTGATCTGTCATCAAGGGGTGGTGGCGCAGTTGGCTAGCGCGTAGGTCTCATAGCAAAGAGTTATCCTGAGGTCGAGAGTTCGAGCCTC
>JAYMTP010000732.1:0-29738 GCA_036897365.1 Geranium brycei
TTCTAATTAATATTAAATTTGTTTGTTATTATCATTAAGTATTCAAGTTTGTTTAGGAAAAGAATTGTAATCCAACAAAATTCTAATTTATATTAAATTTGTTTATTAATTAAAATTAAATTTAAATAAACAAATTTAAATTCTAAATTCTAAAAGTTAGGATAATATTCATTCTCTTAAAATGGGACGCCACGTGGCATATATTTAAGTAGTTCAATATTAATAACAAAATAGTATCATCTTAAAATAGAGAATGATAATATTTATATAATTAATCTATTATAATTTATATTCATTGTTCATTTATGTTGTTTGCTTTAATTTTATCGGTTTATCTATACGGACTAATGCGCTTCCAAGTACTGATTTCCCTCTTGTTCTTTGGACACTTTTTTTGTCTTTTAACCTCACGGTGACCTTACACGAAGTTGAAGCAGTGGAACTTATATATGAAGTTGCAGAGTTTTCTGATAAATTAAGGATTCGAGATTCATTGATATTCTTCTTTCTGCAGTAGAATGAATGGTGATAACTCGAGAAGCGAAACAAGAAACTAACATCACTGGTGCAGATAATCGATGTCTAGTCCCGAAAACCCAAACGAGGAGCCTGTTTCTCTCTTGAGATGGATTGTCTCTGACCCACCAGAAGAATTTAACACCTGATGTATCTGAAAAACCCATATCACCAAATAAGCTTAGTTTATAGTTTATTAGGGTATCTCAACTGTATTGTAAGTCTCTTTTTTTGCAACAAAACACCTTAGCTTATCAAAAAATAACTCATCTTCACACTATACTCTGTTTTGGTTTCTAACATAGACATGAAAATGAAACTTGTAAACATTAAGGTTATTAATTCAAACATAGAGAAAACTAAATCCACACATGCAGCCAAAAACTTGATTACACTATACAAAGAAGTTTTATGTACACAGAATAGATCATTTTACGAACACAAAAACCACCATCATTTTCTGGAACAGTAATTAACTTTTGAAACATATCATAAATGTATGGGAAAAACAATCATGTCCCTAGATTGATAATATGTATATATAGTTTACTATATAGAAAAAAAAGCATAGAAATTAAAAACATAAACTTCAGATTAATTAAGTGTTTGCCCTATCATCCCCTCCTTTGGTAGAATGTGATTGTAATATAGCCTCATCTCGCTTACGCTCCTCACAACTCTGTGCGTCGTGGTGGCCGCCCTTCTTACAGAATTTCCCCTTTATTGATTCCAGCAGGGCAACCCGATCGGCGTATGTGGTTTTTGGATTTGATAGGATCGAACTTAACGTGCTCCATATCTGTATGTCGATCTGATGGGCGTCCGTCTTTTGTTGCATTCCCGACGCTGGTGATTTGGGGGTTTCCCGAGGCCCTCCCGGGGCTGTCTGTGGTGGAACGCGGGCCCTGCTCAGATTACGACTGGACCTTGATTTCTTATCGTAGTCAGTGAAGAACGGGTGGTTGTGATGCTCAATGAATTTCGATATCACGTAACGGTTCCCGCTCTTGAGTTTCAATGATATCATAGCTTCACACCCTGTCCGCGTACTCGCACACCGACGACGCTTTATCGCTTGTTTGCCAACATCATCGTGAGGGCCCGACTCGGACGAGGGTTTCACAGAAGTTTCACCTTGCTTTGCACACACCACGTATTTCAGTGTTACGCTCACACGGTGACGGGATGATTTCTGAGTTCCCAGGCGCGACACAAAACCACATGTTGCAGCATAGGTTCGGTAAAAGTTTATCCCGGAAAGCAAGTCCGGGAAGCACATCCCGACCACAGGGGTCAGCCCGGGCGCACACATTGGCTTGTACAGCCCACAATCGACACCCTGCCACACTTGATTGTTCGTAGAGTTCGAACTCTCGCCTAAACCAATCAAAATGTGTCACAAGATTAAAATTGTAGTAAAGGGTTCAAATCACTCTTAACAATCACAAGTTTAGTGCTAACTTGCTCATAATCAACTCAAATCTTGATACACAACTTGCTGATGGTAAAAAAACAGTTCGAATATTGTTATATAGTACTGATCATTTTTTTTTGAAACATGATCTTAAATAAAAATAATATTTATGAAACAATCTCATAACAAGGGTTTTTTGTGAATGGTGTGTATGTGGATTTAACAACAACATGAGATCAAGGTGTTTGAGTAATTTAATGTTTGTGGAAATTGAAGAGCACACAAACCTGTGACTGTGTCCTGGTCTGTATTTTCAATGGCGTTGTCTTGGATGGTTGTTACAGAATCTGTAAAATAAAATCATGATTTAGTGTACAAATTGTGGGGTTATATATATGTAGAAGAAAGCAATTATGTTTCACCAAAAAAACAATAGTGGATATATACCGTCGTTGGTCGGCGGTGGATGGTCGGAACCGTCGTTGGCTGGCGGCGGATGGTCGGAACCGTCGTTGGCCGGCGGCGGATGGTCGGGACCGTCGTTGGCCGGCGGCGGATGGTCGGAGTCCATGGTTGGTAGGTGCGATTTTGAGATCTTGTCTCTCGCCGGCTATGGCAATGTTTGGTAAGAATTGAGTGTTTGAGTAGGGTTCGGTTTCATATTTGTGGCTTGACAAATATACCCTTTTTTCAACTCTTCCAAGGCCCAACCAAAATCACAAAAAGCCCAAAGCCCACAACATCATGGGTAAAATGACTGCCATTTTAGCACTGAATTAAATAACTCTATTAGTCGATAATTATATATATGTTAAGATTTAGGGGAGGGGACAAATGCGATTTCCAAACAAAATTATACATCAAAAATTTCGGAGTTCTCGAGTAATGACTTGTGACCGCGGTGATCAAAGAGATCTTCAGAGATGAAGAAGAAGTGTGAGACGTCACGAATCGGAGAGGAAGAAACGCAAGTGCAGTTCTCGTGTGAGATCATCAATATCGACCAAAACCTTGATAGATGGGTAGGACAAAATGTATATAAATGTTTCCAACTCTATCTTGGTTTTGGGGGCTTCAATATTATTATAAGGAAAAATTGCAAAAAGTCTCTTTATAATTGTTACTTTTGCACAAACTCTCTATTCAGCATTCGTTGTATTTTCACAAAAACTCTCCCTCACTCATGTTCAAATTTGCACCGTTTATGCAAATTTGTGAAAATTAACGGAAGTGTCACATAAGTACTAGACGTTTGAGTTAGCACGTTTAGGGTGGACATGAGTCTAGAACCAGACCAAACTGAACTTCTTGGTTCTCCATTTTAAGAGTTAGAACCGAAACCGTTACCTGCAGTTTTCGGTTCAGTTCGAATTCGGTCTCCGGTTCCGCTACCAAAGTGCCCACCCCTAAGCACGTTTGAGTTAGCACGTAATGACACTGCCATTAATTTTCACGAATTCGCATAGACGGTGCAAAAATAAATGAGTAAGGGATAATTTTTGCAAAAACAAACACGAGCGAATGAGAACTTTTTGCAAAAATACAATAAAATGAGAGCTTTTGTAAAAAAACATAATTATAAGGAGACATCTTGCAATTTTCCCTTATTAATATACACTCACATTTTGGTGGAAATGACTCGTGAAGATGTTTGTACTGTACAATCATAAACAATTCAATTTGATCTTGTTATAATCGAGATTTAGCTGAATTCAAGTTAAACTCAATTTGATCTTGTTATAATCGAGATTTAGCTGAATTCAAGTTAAACGCAAGAGTCATCAATAAAAGAACCGAACTTGAACTCGAACTCAAGTATATAATTTATGTATTACGTCCGATGTGCTTGCAAGCAAACTCATAAACATCTTGTTTAATCATCTATATTTGTATTTAACTATTATTAAGAAAAATTAAAGAACGACAAAAATTGAACGAAAACGAACATTATCATTTTTTTTCGAGCCAAATGGAAGAATAGTTTTTAAGAAACACTAGTTGATAGGATAATATAATGTAACATTACTGAAGAATGAAATGTATATTTCTATTATTTTCCTATTTAATAGAAATAGCACATCTACTACAACTATAAGCCTCTTGTCAAGATGCAAATAAACTCCTAATAGATACCAAATATATAAACTGCAAACAATTTATAGCTAAATATTGAAAACCTCACCAATATAATAACTAGGCATCCACATATCATCCTCAGGCAACTGCAACTAGGACCTGATTCCCTGCTCTGTAATTGTTACACCCGCGCCCTCTTCCCCTTCCTCGACCACGCCCTGTAAAACCTACATGCCATTTTTACTATCACTTCGTCTAACCAAACTCAATAACACCATCATCTCAACTTTTCAAATAACGAAAATGAGCACAATAGAGGCAACGGAACAAAGGGCTAGAGATCAACCGACTGAAATAGCACAATGTGCACGACATATTCTGGGGATGTTTGAATTTTATAGCTTATGAACAACTCAAGTATTTACCACTTGGCCCAACTTATGTTGGTATTTCTTGTTTATATTGCATTAACATCTTTAGATTTATTTTCACCACATATATAACAAACAAGGTTGTAGATAGTTGCACTAGAATAGATAAAAAAAAACCATGCAATTATAGCAAAACATACCACGATCTTGGGCAGGTGGTGCCTCTGTTTCACCATAATCGTAGTATCCACCTGATTGAACACCGTACCCTCTTCCACGTCCCCGAAAACTACGACCTCTTGCACGCCCTCGGCCCATGCCACCATAACCATGACCATGACCATCATCTACATTATAATCCCCTACTCCATTGTAGTTTCCTACACGGGCCATAAGATGGCACACATCATTAAATCACAATAAACTGCGGAATTGACTTGGTTCCTATTGTACCGGGGGAGAACAAAAATAAATGTATTTACACAAAATAAAAACCACTGCTTGCAGTGGTTAAACTATAATCAAATACTAATTTGAAGGCCAAAACCTTATTCCTAATGCATAATGCCGTGTGCAACAAGAACGAATATCTAGCCTTCTACAAAGTAATATTAAAATCCATGTAAGGCAAGAATAATTCTTCACTTCTGAAATAGGAACTTCAGCTTTCATGCTACTAAAGGAGCTATTCAATTAAACCATGGTTTGCAGTAACTAGAATAAATAAGTTTTACCTCTGCCCCTAGCCCTTCCTCGACCACCACGTCCCCTTCCTCGCATCCTTGGTTAGCCCTCTGAACCATACAAACAGAGCATAAATTTAATCTTTACAGTAGTTGTGAAAAGCATATTTTGAGAGCCAGCCTCTCCGAGTAAGCCTGTATTAGTTAGGAGTCTTTGTATTTATTTAATATAACTATTCAATCTGTATCTAGCCTAAACAATACCTAAAACACTTCAAATACTTGAAACATTTTATGCTCTATATCATGACATAATTCATTGCCATTTACCACAAACAACTAATCAGTCATTATGTAAAAATGGATTACATGAAAATGACGATGAAATTATCACATCACCTCCTTCGTCTTCAAATTGGGGAAAAGGATGTACAATTAGCTTGTGGTGTTAAATACAACACCACAAGCTAATTGTACATCCTTTTCCCCAAGTTTGTATCAAGCTTTGATGATAAAAACCATATAGAACATATCAAGATACTACAATAGACACATTTCTTCCCTTCAAAAACTACTTAAAGCAAACCAATTAAAGAGGCAGTGTTTACTAATGCATAAAGCAACAATCCTGAGTCTAGAAAGAACAAATTTGGAGTAATATTGAATAGAAACTGAATCCTAATGAAATACCCAGTAGATGATGCATCCAGCTCCTTCTTAGACAGAGTGATTGTGATCGTTGAGACATGGCGAGTAGTCTCTAGACTGCAAAAACAGAAGACCCGTCATTCACTCTACAAACAGTACAATAATGAATGCAATAGAGTAAGAAGTCACTGTTGCATACGGAAGAAGGCCTTCTTCTAGTGGCTCCCACATATCAGTTATATCCGTAGATCCAACTGAAGTGTTCTGATGGAGACCCACAACCCTTCTCTGAAATGGGGAAAAGTATGAATAAAGAAGAAACAAAGTCCTTATTTTCAACTTGACATTTCTATATGTGACTTGTTAGAGGAAAAGATCAGCAACCATCTCACCTTAATTAATTCAGCAATCATCGCAGTTTTTTCTGATAGCTCTGCCCATTGCTTTAAGAACAATTTCATTGGAACCCTTCTCCTACCAAAATTCAAGCATAACCATGACACCAAAAGAATTGTCATGGAAGCACCTTAGCACTTACAAAAAAACTAAAGCTTACCTACTTGACAAGTATAATGCCAATTAAACAGGTTATGAGCAATTTGTATCAGAGATAATCAAATCTAAAACATAACAGATTATTCCTCTCTCCATCCAAAGAACCAGCAAACAACCACCTACCCAAACATCCACTTATAATAAACATAAAATATAAAAAGGAAAGCATTTTTTTGCAGTTCATGAAGGTAATATAAGTAAACATATTATAAACAATCAGTTTCTAGCAGAAAAATTCACATATAATACCTGGAGTAGAGTCGTTGCATAGGTAATATAGTTCCTCATGCGGCCTTGAGTAGTAATGCGAATTTCGTTCTCGTTTATGGGTGTTTCTGCCTTTGGCTTCTCCACTCTCTGGTACCTATCCATCTGCTTCACCTACAACATCAAGAATCGGATCGAAAATTAGTTTCACCATAGAAACTTGAGGAAAAACACAAGAATCACATTCCACCTATCAATTTCTGAATACAAAATTGAAAATTTCAAAAAACAAAAATAAACTAGAGTTAATTTTGCGACTAAACAGAAGAGAAATGTTAAGCAAATTCAAAAAAAGTTATAACCAACAACCTAACAAGCATAAACTAACACATCTGGTGCAGCTAAAAAATAGACCAAAATGGTGCTGAACACAGCTTTTTTTTAGAGCTATTCGGTTTCAGGATGAAGAAAACAGAATATTTCACACATTTGCAGCAATGTTACTCAAAGTAATCGATTCTAGCTCCAAATAAAGCACAAATTACAACAAAACATACGATTCCAGAAACTAAATTATACAAATATCCAAAACACAGAACACTAAATAAAACCCCGTAGCTTCTCTGAGAAGCTTACAGAGAATGAAAGAGAGGGTTAGGGTATGGGAATGGTGTCTCAGTCAGTGAGAGTGAGAGTGTGACAGAGAAGAGAGTGAAGATTCTGAATTTCCGCTCCGAATCCGAATTTGTTGCGGGTCGGTTATGATTTGGAACAGACTGAAAAGAAGAAGAGAGAAGGGCTTTCTGGCCCAAATATTATATGCACCTGTTGGGTTGTTCATGATTCGATTTTGAGTTCGGTTAACTGATTAATTCAGTTTTTAAAAAATAAAAATCGAAACCGAATCAATGGTTTTCAGTTCAGTTCTATTTTTTATGAATCCAATTTTATGAAATTCTCACATTTCAGATTGTTTTGACTCATTACTTCACTTATCAATTTTTTGTTGGATTTTCTTTAACTAATTTTTTTTTTAAATTTACATTTTGAGTCGGTCTTGACTTTCTTTTATTGAACCAATATTTTTAGAACACAATAAATAAAAATCGATGACTTAAAATGAGTCGAGCGTCCAAATCGTTCAGTTTTCGCTTCATTTATTTTTGGGCACCCGTTTTGGGTATCATTGTTGAGCCAGGCCTAACTACTTGATTCATGTCTAATAAGTGAATATAAATAAAATTAATTAAATCTGTTTATTTATTTATTTTGAATTTTGACTGGTAGGACCCCGAAAAAAATAGGGATGTCCATGGTTTTGGAATCAGACCAGGCCAATCTTAACGGTTTTTGAATTTGAGAAATCATACTCATAGTTAAATGTACTTGGCGAATCGGTTTATAACTATATATGATCACAAATGGATCTTTGTAACCAACTGAACTTAACTGGTTGACTTTCGATCTTCATTTTGACATGATTAATGTGTCAAATTAGATTTATATAAATCATACCTAAATAGTATGATGCTCAACTGCTGGTTGTATCTTGAAAACGTCTAAGTAACCTTTCTGTTTAGTTCTCTTCAGCTTATGCGTAATTATGATTTGTAAAAATCATAACCAAACTACAATTGAATGATTCCAATTCCAAAATAAACACACTAGTACAATGAAATGAAAGAATTATAATGAAAAACACTGTCAAAACAAATATCAATGTGTCATCCAAAGCCTCTCTTTCCTATCTACACTGCCCATAAACTAAAAATCATTGTTCCAATGCCACAAACCCATAAACAATTATTCATACCCATCAGTCTTCACAATCCAACCCACACACCTGCAAGACCGGCCCGTCTCTCGACACAAAAGGGTTGACCCGAACCCACAACAGGGTCAATATCGAGGCGAGCAGAATTGACCACACCAGTATAATCGTAGGCATCCGATCCTGCTTCCCGAGCAAGCCCTTCAGGAACGGGTAGAGGTGGACGATGACCCATATCGCGAAGAACAGCCTCCCAAACAGTGGGCCCCACGAGTCGTACCCGTTGTTGATGGCGTCGGAGACCCCCACGACCACCCCGACTATGTTCATGATCAGAAGGGTCGTTGGGGGGATCAGCAGCGAGGTCCACTTGAAGATGTAGAGCTCGGAGAACTCCCCGTCATCCGCTGCCTTGGATGTGACGGTGAAGTTCGTGTTGACTCCGGCGAGGACCTTGAGCAAGCCTTGGAACAGGGCGAAGAGATGGGAGGAAACACCCCCGATCACCCAGAACTGCTCATTCCTCCACCAGTCGTCGAGCCCGACGCCTCCCCACTGCATCTCGAGGATCCCCGTCGCTATGATGGATACAAAAAGACCGATGAACACGAGGCTAGCTACATTGCTAATCTGTAAAAACGTCAGGCGATAGTCAGGCAAATACAGTCCACAGAAATCAATTGGATTTATATTTTTAAGTAAATTATTATACAGAGAAAAGTTCACTTAGCTACACCCAACCATACACATTTTTCACTTAGCTACACTCAACTAAGAGTTGGTTATTTCAGATACACTCAAGTTTCATAAACTTCCATCCCTTCAGTATTTGGATGGAATGTTAATTTTGAAAGTGAAGACGAAAATGCCCTTGATCAGTTTCCAAAATTTCAAATTGTGTCATTCATGTGTGTTTGGGGTGTTTCTCCGGTCAAATCTCCCCAGCGAAGGAGAGCTACACGGTGGCTGAGGAGAAGCTAGAGCCATTGTTGACCGGAAAAACATTCCAAAACTCCAAACACACATGAATGGCATGATATAACAGGTGAGAATCTGTAAAACTTGGGTGTATTTGAAATAGCCAACTTTTAGTTGGGGGAAGCTAAGTGAAAATGTGTATAGTTGGGTGTAGCTAATTGTATTTCTCCCTATTATAGTCTATGAAATCTAAATATTAATTATACGTAACTGATGTTTACGCCTAGTCACTAACAAATCACTCTGCTGATATAATGCCCACGATTATATAAAATCAAGTCGGTGTTCTAAAAATTCCCTGCCTAGGCTGATTTTTTGAACACGGGTATTTTGAATCCAACAAGAGAGGACTAAGAATGGATTCAAGAGGTGCATTACCTCGGGGACGATGAATTTCCCGGTGAGGAGGCAGATGGCGGGCAAGGTGCAGTAAAGAATCAAAGGAATGGAGGTCCACGGATACACGACGGAGTTTATATAAGAAAACCGTTCCAGCCAATGCAGCCCGCCCCCATAGCCGTACCAGATCGGACAATGCCGGCTCAGGAATATCTCGACGGATCCAAGGGCCCACCGAAGAACCTGGTGGAGACGGTCCGCAAGGTTGATGGGAGCCGACCCCTTGAACGCGGGTCGTTTAGGCATGCAATACACAGACCTCCATCCGTGACAGTGCATCTTGAATCCCGTCAGGATATCTTCCGTGACGGAGCCGTATATCCACCCGACCTGGTTCAGGTTTCAAAGATTTAGTTTGATAAGTTGAAGTAATAGGTTCTCAAAAATTTGGGATTTTCTATTCACTTACTTCTTTTCCCCATTCTGTTTTGTCTTCGTAGCCACAACTAATGACTTGAATGGCTTCTCTCAAGAGAGCGGCGTGTGATACACTTTTAGGAACGCCTCCATCCTCCAACAGCGTCGACATCACAAATACCGGAGACTGCCCATATTTCTTCTCCAATTTCAGTTGGGACACCTCGGGCGGTTTCTCGGTTTCCACTACTGCAAAAGTAACAAACCATTCTTAACGTCCAGTGTTCTAAAAAAACGTTAGGTAATAGTCACGCGGACAGGGACGCAGGGGATTAATCAAACTTGTATTTCTTTATTTTTATAATTATTATTCAATAGACTATTATATACACAATTATAATATAGAAATGTAATACTAAATATTTATTATTTAGGATTATAAAAATAAAAATAGAAGTATATTTGTTAATTCAGGTCCTTCAAAAATAATACAAATACCTATTAATACAGATTATTTCAGTTTTTGGCATTTTCTGATTATTATTTTGAAAGAAAAAAACAGAATTGAATTTTTTTAGCATAAACCCACCTACCTAGGTCTACTTAGCAGACTTAATCTGCCGGATCATGTGAAATCGAGTCGGTGTTCTAAAAATCCTCGACAAGGCCGACTATTAGAACATTGTTAATGTCTTAGCGTTCTTTCAAAAGTTTAATTATTAAGAGACACTAACACAGTTATGATAGTGTTAGTGTTACCTTGTATGGCGCCTTCAATGTTCTCGAGGGCGTGAACTTGCTTTGACGCTTCCCTTAGCTTCAACTTCTTCGTTTTCTCCTTCTTTGACTTCCCGGTTCCTTTCTTTCTCGACCCAAAACAAAAGCAACACCACTTGGGCCAACAGTTGCAGAACTTGCTCGGGGTCTTCTTTTTCGTGGGCGCATCAAACCCGTAAAGTGCCTTCCTTCTGAAAACACACCCTGTTCCGACATAAATCGGCCCTTGCAGACCATCCAACCCTTTCATGTTTATCTGTTTCACGACGATCAAGTTATTCGCCTAGGAAGTAAAATTTATTTTTGGAAAATCAAAATAGGGTTAATATTACACGTACATCAAAAAATACAATATTCCGGTTTGAATATCTATCGTGACGATCGATCCCGTCGAATCTTTGGGGAAACTGGACATAGCAAACCTTCTTCCCTGATATAGGGTCCATCATGAAACACATGGCCTCTCTTAGTGCCTTGCTATTGTTGATGTAGTGATCACAGTCGACGTTCAGAAGGTAAGGTGCATTTGAAATAACTGCTGAGACGCGTATCTACAGAAATATAACGATCATAAAAAATATACCATGTCGTGAAGCGACAAATTGAATGATATTGACGAAGCAAAAAAAGGAAACTTGAGTTGCAAGAAACCTACCAAAGCATTCATAGCACCGGCTTTCTTGTGGTGCTCGAATCCCGGTCTCTTCTCACGGGAGACATAGACCAGACGAGGCAATTGGTTTCCTTCAACATCACAAACTCCGCTATGCCCAAGGAAGACCTGTAAATAAAGGCACACATAATAGATTTCAAAATATTATTACCTTCCGAAAGGATAGCATTGAGATGGCAACTGCATTCCAATCCTCTTAATCGGAAAAATACACTACACGAAATTACTACCTAATTGCATCATAAGTGCCCACAACAGACTTTCTTCGGAAAATATAAAATTGGCAACGTATTTCTATGTAATCTAAGTTTTATACCAACAAACATCACATGTCTATAGCAAAGTTGAAGGCCGTCTCACCTGAATCATCCCAGGATGATCCCGTACATTATTCCCGGGCCACGGAGTCCCATCCTGCATTGTCCAACCATCATCGGGTACCTTTTGTGCTGTGGCAACTAATGCATTTATTCTAACTTTGAATTCTTCATATTCTCTCTGCACCAGAAAATAACAGAATCAAATAATAACTATGCATAATATAAAAAGTTATTTTCTTCACACCCTTAATACAGTAAAGGGGACTATTTAAGATGCAATACATTACAATAGAATACCACTCGAAACTCTATATAACATAGCCTAATTCTAAGAGGAGTTATGTACCTTCATGGCACGCCTTTCCCTGACAAATGTCGGATGGACCTTATTTCTCAGGTAGTCGATCTTCTGAGAAAAATACCATTCTGGAGCCCGGGGCTCGATATTAAATTTTTTAGCAAAGGGGACCCATTTTCTAGCAAATTCGGATGTCTCGGACAGTGCTTCAAAAGTAAGCATAGCAGCACCGTCGTCCGAAACATAGCATGCAACTTTATCGACAGGATAGTCGACAGCAAGGATAGAAAGAACGGTGTTTGCAGTAATCAGCGGAGGTTCTTTCGTAGGGTCCACTGTGCTCACAAAGACATCTATATCTGCCAACTCAGACTCCTTCCCCTCCTTTTCATACCTGGTACGTAAAACTTAGTTAATTGAAAACAAAAATAAAATTAAACGTGTGAGAACTGTGAACACATTAAACGTGGATTTTTAAATGGTTACCTCAGAGATAGACGGTCGAGGTATGTTTCCCGCTCTATAGGGTACCATTTTGGGAACTGGTCGAGAATCCATGAAACGGCAAACCATATTTCGCATATAACAGATGTCAGCCACAAGGGATATGCATCGTTAACTGGATGGAGAATTCTATAATGGAAAAAGAAGCCAATAACCACAAGACGGAGTATTATAACCAATCTGTATGGGTTTATTTTGCTTGACGGAATAGGCATCTTCCTCGAAAGCGGCTGCCTCCCTTCATCCATCCTGATAAAGTACATGAACAATGCTCATAAGTTGCATTAAGAAGCCAAAGAAAATGTCAAGTTATAGCACGTGATTATCATTACTCATTCAAAGACATTCCATTTGATCCATGTACAATAACCTTGTCAGGTACATTTAACTGTCGAATACCATAATATATATAAAAACACTTTTTAAACACTTGCTGGGAAATCTAATTTTAAAACAAGTAAATTCAAATATACATCTTTCTAAGGCTAGATAATACAATCAAAGGGTTTATACATACACGAAACTTTAACTTCATAACAAAACCTCAACTCTGTAGATTGGTAGTGTAACTATATAACTAGACATATAGATTATAGGCAAGAACAATGTAATGAATGCACCAATCTTCAACAACTAGATATTTAGTCCATGGTAAGAACAATGTACAACAAGAGACGGACTTTAATGCAAAGGCATGCAATGAACAATCATAGAACTCTCCATTCTTAAACAAAAAACTATTTTGAAACCTCTTTTTTCCACGACTTGTGTTGAAGGACAGAAGTCACAGAACACAAACTCTGATAAAACCACCAATATACCATAAACAAACAAAAAAAGAGTGTTAACCCTCACATCGGCAAATTAGCATCATCGAGTTCATCATCTGCTCCTTCGTGCTTAACCACTTGAAGTTTTTCATTCTGCCTTTTTTTCCACTCCTCCATGCGGTCCTTCCATGCAACACTCCCATACCCATATACTGCCAAGTCTTTCTTAGGCACCATTGGTCTGGGTTGCACTACAAAAGTCAACAGTCCAAGTTATATAATGATAGGTTAGTGACAGCAAACAAAGCAAAATGAGAATGGGGAATGCAGAATAGCTCACGAGGTATAGATGTATCAGGGTAAAGCATTGGATGAACTCGGTTTGCATGATCCATAAATGGGGGTATAATAAGGGCGTGTGAATCAGAAGAAATCTCAACATCCTAAAACAAGGCATGTATTATTATAAACTCTCCATCGTATTCATATAAGATAAAGTAATTTCTCTATGCAAGCACGCAATATACAATTGCCAATCAATTCACCTCTTCGCCGTAAGTTAGTAAAGGAACTTGAGATTTAAGGGGAGAAGAGTCCACTTCAAAGTTCGAGGGTGTTCCAGATGCATACAGCTGGGAACTACGTGCGGATGGCATTGCCTCTGTAGATTGATGTGTCGCCATGGCATCATGGTACCCATAATCAAACTCATTCTCCAAGTCATCAATGTTGTCCTCGTCGTCATCGCCTTCAACACGAGGACTACCTGCAATTTGAATTAATAGTCTCAATTCAGACTGCTGGAAAGTAATATTCAAATTTAAATTATGAAACAGATGCTAAGCAATCTCACCTTTGATACGCACATATCTGGTTTTACATTGTGGACATGACTGATTTCCCTCTCGTCTTTCATACTCATAGCAAGGCCTGCACACGGGAAAACCACATTCGTTGCAAGCAACAAAGAGCTCTCCGCTTTCAGTGAGTTCAACTTCATCACCACAAATCTGACATACTTGTCCACTCAGTTCTCGCAAAGACTTGATCTGAAAAGTACATTGTTTTTTTTATCAAAATAGCAATATCAGCAGAATATAATGACAGAAAGTGAAATGTCAGTATAATAAACTACAATAGGCCCCGCATTGTATATGTGTCTCTGTTTCATGCTTATAGGCAAATCATGAATGAAAACAGCAAAGTTTAATTAATTGCTACACTCAAAACTTCAATCAGTACACCATTCCTTCAACCAACCGCTCAGTTTCTTTTTCTATTCACTTAGCATAATTTTCCTACGAAAATTTAACAAACACAACAAATATTCCCAGCAAAAGTAAATGTCCACAAAAGTTCCAACTACTGCTTCACAAGCACAAATTCCCAATAAAATCAAAGAAAGAACAGGGCAAATTGCACCAGAGAATTATAACTAAAAAGTCAAAACCTTTGTCCCCAGATAAGAAATAAACAGAACATAGCTCATGTAATTCTCAAATGCACAAAATTATCCAGCCATGCTTGAAAATCATGAAAAAAAAAAGGAATCTGGGCAGGAATCTATCTCACATCAGTCATGCAAAAGACAAGGATAGTACAAGATTTTCATTATACAATGAAAGCTTCAAAGGAACACAATGCTCTGACAAACAACATGACTAAGAATCCACAAAATTCATCAAACCGTCCAAATCAAAACGCATGCAGCCACCACAGCAACATTTCCAAAACCACAAAACAGAGGCAGTGCCAAAACATCAATAAACCCTAAACAACCCATCATCCAAGCAAATCCCAGATCAAAAAACAACAAATCCCCAACTGGGCACCCTCAAAACCACCTAAAAACCCTAACATTAACCCGATCGAGACAAAACCCAGAAGAGAGAAATCACCCAAAACGCAAATGGGCAAGTCACAAAATCAGCAACACAACCATTTCTGGGGAGACAGACACATACCCTCGAAGTCTCGTCCGCATTGATGAGAATGAACTCGTTCCTGTTGTGAGACCCAGCAACGAGTCGACCACCAGTATTCATCACCGATCAAACCCCAAATCCACAAACCCACAACCCAAATCGCCGATCTTCGTCCTCTCCCTCGCTCAAGCCCCAAAAAGACTCATTTTTCTAGATGTTACAGAACCGACCACTCAGTGCTCAACCCACATAAAAGAAACTGAAAATAGAAATAAAAATGGGACCTTTATTGATTATCGAAACAGAAAAAGGGAGAGAAAAGTTGGGAGAGCAAAGGCTGGGTGTGGGTGTGGGTGTGGGTGTGGGTGTGGGTTTTGATTCATCGACAAGCCAAGTCTGGTCTGGTCCAGCTAGCACGAGTGATTTGAGTGAGTGACACCCCGAAAATGAGAGAGAGAGAGAGAGAGACGATTATGGTGGCGCCACCCAGAATTGGTTCCACTTTTCAATGGGAGATTTAATTTTTAAGGGAGATTTGGAAAGTGATGGAAAAGATTCTAGATTATTGAATTAGAGAAAAACAAACAATTTTGTTGAGTCCGATGAATGTGGTTGGATTATAATATTCTGTGGGTGTTTCTGTTTGTGTTTGGTGGGCGAGAAATTGGAAAGAGAAAAAAGAAAACGCGTGAGTGTGTTAATTTTGGATAGAGAGACTAGTGTGATAGTAAAAAGACATAATCTACGCAGATCCTACTTCACACCCCATTCTCTCTCTCTCTCTCTCTAATATTATTCATCATTCAATGCTCTCTGAGGCGTTTGGTGTTTGTACTCTTCTTTCTGTTCCTCTCTCGATTTGGGAGTTGACTATGGTGTCCTTGTTGAGAAGAGTGCACTGATCCGGTTGGACCGGTCGGTTCGGTTTGGTCCGGTCGAAGTTGGACGGATCCGGTCGCAGTTTAGAAACTAAAACTGATAGGTGGAGTGGAGGTCCTTACGTGTGTAACTGTGTATCGTATTGGGAATGCGCGATGGAAATTTGTCCTCTGTGATTGCTTAGTTGAATACTTTTACAATTATGTCACCGTTATTTTCGACTCGGTTTTCTTTTTTTTGAACGTGTGTCAACACATGTTACTGTTATAAATAATGTAACGTGAGCAAAATAAATTTTTTTCTTCATGGTATTATTAAAGCGTGTTGATTTGTGTTTGTGGGCCCTTCTAATGTATCTGTTTGGTGTAGAAAAAATTTGAAGTCACAGATGGAATAGTCACGTTAACTTAACAATGTTGATCTTTCAGTCGTAGAATTTAGTTCGATATGATTCATTTTACATACAATTAGAATATGTCAATTTGTGTTTTGTCTTGTGGGTCTTCTTGTACTTTTGTCCATGTGGACTCTAATGCATATGCAAACGTTTGGTCATGTGAATTTTTGACACAATATGAAAACGTGTACATACGAAAGAATCATATGCACACGAAAAATTATACAAAACTAACAAGATCAATCTTCTTAATTATGAAACTTAACCCGATAATTAAATATGATTTATTTTACACAAGCAGTGGCCAAATCTACAACTTTTTTGAATACACGACATAAACACATGTTTATGGAATGATGATAAGTCACATAATCCTTCAATTAAGTGTGACTCTAGCACTTGAAAGAACATTTAGAAGATTGGCATGTAAAGATGAATGTTAAAACTCAATTCGTATAAAAATCAAACTAAAGAGTGTTAATTAAATTTATTGTCGATTTAGGGTATTATTTCTCTTATAACTGGTTCGACCCTTCCATCTTGACATACAAAATGGCACCATAAATAAAACACGGCAACAAATAAATCTGTATAATCTGTGTTCAATCTAATTTGGAATTTTTGGATAAACACAATTAAATATGGCAATGCGTATTATTTTATTGATTAGTATTATTTGGAAGGCAACTTCGATAGGAAACACATCTAAATTATACATTTTTCAAACATATACTTCACTAGCATGGACTATTTATACGCAAATTACGCAAGTTACAAAGATATAAAAAAACAAACAAAATATATATTTAAATTAATTGAAAGAAAAATAAATAAAAGTGTATAAATAAATCAATGAAACTATTATATACAAAATAAAATATGTAGTAAATGAATTTAAATAGTCCGAATCAGGATAACATTTCCACTTGTGTGAACATTTATTTCTTGAACTAGTTCGATAGTTTTTTTTAAATAAAGAGACAAAAACTTTAATTTCTTTAAAGAATAATAAACCGTTCGTGTGAAATATTTCTTTGAATATAAATTAGAAGATACGTGACCAACAACAATTATTATTATTATTATACAAGAGTAATAAAATATGAATTTGGAAAGGGACAAGAAACAGATCACATGTGAGAATGAGAATTTTCACTGAAAAAGTATCTAAAAGAAGTTTGGTGGATAAATAAATATTTTTTAATACCGCTTAATTCTGAACCTAAATTGGACTGACATTTGCCAGATTAGGAATGGTATCGAGTCTTAAACTATATATTAAATTGAATAAAACAAAGATGCAATATGGAAAACCTCATGTCACATGACATGACTTGGGAATCACATTAAATTAGTTCATGTATACTGCTAAATTATAGGTGAAATCCTAATTAATTAATCAGTTTAAAACTAAATCAAGTAAATTAGGAAATATTAGCTAAATACTCATACAATTTAATGTCTATTTTAAGAAAAAATATTTATTTCTACAACTCTTTTAACAGCCTGGAATTATTAAATCAACTTTTAATTACTCATTAAAATAGCAAGAGGTCATTCATTCGACTATCAATTTGAGTCCGAACATTGTCATAATTGAAATAGATTATCAAAAATGTTGTGCATGTGATTTTGTCATGGTGGTTCATGAGAAGCAAAGTATGAGGAGATCCGTGTGATTGCGCTCATTTGCTTTATGTATTTCGTTTTGTTTCAGTCAATTTTATTTATAGGATTGTGCTTTTTACTTTTATCTGAGAATTTGGTGTGGGTATTGTCTCACCAACTATTGGTGTAGTTCTTCTCCCTGTTTGTCTCTAAGTTTTATAAAGTTCGAGTATTTTTTTAAAAAATTTATCACTTCAAATTTATTTGATACATTAAATATACGGGTTATTTAAATGAAAACCACATTAATTGATTGAAGTCATTTGATTAATAAAATAAATAATGAGATTAAAATAGGTCATTAATAATAAATGAATTAAAAATTAACTTTAATTTTAATTTAGTTGAGTAATTTCCTATTGTCCCACAAAATCACAATCATATTTTTTTTTATCAGAAAATGGAATCTTCAGTCGCATGGCCCTATGTTATGGACACAAATCACATGGCATACATAGCTTGGGAAGCACAACATAATAATACAAGAAAAAGATCAATCATTAATGGACATATATATGCCTAACTTTTTAGGCGGCAAGAGTTTTGGCAAACCCTAATCTTATAGGGGTGTGCCTAGTTGTGTTGTGGGGGCTTTGTCATAAGGTTACAGCCTTACAACCTAACTTTTGGACTAGTTTGGTGAAAAGTTTGGTCCATTCTAATAATTACCATGCAATGATAACCAATTATCAAATTGAACCAGGACTTGATCTTGAGAACCTGCCTCGATCAAATAATCCAAATTTGATTCATCCACATTTCTAACATTACCCATCTCTTTTTTGTGTTAATTTTTTTATTCAAAATGACATTAATAATGTCATTTTGATGAAAATTAAAGTCTCGAAACAATGAATATTAATATTAATCGGCAGTGTAAGAAAACTAATAATTGAAGGTGGGGGAATGTTTTTTGGTCAGTGAGAAATTAAAAAATTGCAAATAGTTTAAGGTGACAATTTGCGATATTTGTTAATTCAACGTGATAAATTAAAAAACACAAATTGTTGATGATGGTAGCTTACAACGCTTTTTAGTTAATGATGAAAATTACAAATTATACATAGTTAATGGTGGCTTTTTTTGTAATTTTCCCCGATAATTATTCAGCCAAATTATCCATTTAACTTACTGTAAAGAAAGATTATTTTGTAAAAATATTTTAAAAATTGGGTATAATTATATTTTTCTTTTGAAAATCCTTTTAACATAAATTATTTATAATCAAAAATAAAGTAGGGGAAAATGTTTCAAACTCAAAAGGTAAAAGATGCTGCAAAACCACATAAAAACATCTTATTTCTCATTTGAAAGTGGACAAAGATCTTAAATAAAATTGAACCCATTTTAAAATGTAAAGCTATAATTAAGTTTACAAATGGAGGCAAATTAGTTAGCAACCATACCATGATTAGCTTTAAAACCCACCATTCAAAAGACCTTACACACCTCTTTTCGATCACTTTCTACACCTTTCGAGGATAAAAAAGAGTGCCAGTGACAAGTTTATGATAAAAATATATAGTTAAAAAATAAATATGTTAAACATCACGTGTACACATACAAAAAACAAAGTTAAACCCATATAATGAAATTGAAAGAAAAAAATGTCAAACTTAAGATCTAATTAGTAATATTCATTTTATATAGAGTCCGACTTAATATATATATATGACCTAATTTTATAAATCGATCACAATTGAATTGTGTTTAAACCAAGTAACAATAATTACAATATTGGTCAGTAGAGTATATGGGTATAATTAAACCTATATGAATAAAATAGAAACCAAATTTAAGTTATTGAGAGGATTTTTACCTCTTATTTAATTTTTCTATCAAATGATGTTAAAAGAAACAATAAAAATAGAGCTCCCTCTCACTCTTATTTACTAGTGGAGACATTGGAATGGTAATTTCAACATTTCAAAGGTTTTTCAATTTCTTTGAAGAGTGATTCAAAAGGTGAAGCACGTGTTAATACGTGAAACGAGCCTTAATCACTAACCAACGTGAATCGAAAGCAAACCCACGTTTCACTTTGCATGATAAATGTTTTTTTTTATCAATTATAGTTACCACTATACTATTATAATAAGATCGAGTGCAACACTTTTTGATAATCCAATCAAAATACGACATATGAATGTGCGTTAGATGAAGTAAAAAGTAGATGTTGCCAAGTGGCTATATCTGATTTTCCTGGACATGTCTGAATCCGACACAACCCCATTAGGTTTTAATGATGTTTTTGAAGTAACATGGAAATAGCATGTCGCGGCGAAGTTACGTATGTGAATAAGTTTGGTCACCAGTACAAACCTCAAGTTAAAGTCTTTGATATTTTTTTTAAAATATCATATAAATATTGAGAATAACTGGATCTTAGAAAGAAGAAGCACACCACAAATAAACTCTTATACACATTAATGTCCACCTCTAAGTAGACTATAGTGTGTATATGGGTTTTCTCACATCTCTCACATGGGTGCTCCTCCTTGGTAAAAGCTCAAGTTATTCCCAACAATTTGTATCAGATAGTAGGTTCAGTGGATTCACTCCTGATAAGCTGGTCGGAGAATTTTCCTAATCTGAAAATTATGATCGCACTCTCATGCAGGTCCCCCTAAACCCAAACTGACTTTACCGTTTCGAATGACACCTCATCAACAAGTGATGTGATTGTAAAGGCTGATAAAATTAATGTGAATCACCAACAAAATTTGGGCTTCTTCAATTTTACTAATTTCAAGAGGAATTGAATTTTTCTGGGCTTCCCAAGCCCCCGACAGTTATAAACAAAAGTAGTCAACTAATGACTTTTTTTCTCCAATAACAATAGTGTCATTTGACCTCATTGTCCTATCATATGTTTTAGGATAATATTACATTATAAATGATGAGATTAATTCATCACTTAGAAAGTCTACACACGAGCTTGAAATAGAAAAGATTGAACAAGGACATCTCTACAAGGTTAACACAACAATCCTAGTACGCGTACACTTTTGGATTAGGGCTTTGGAACTTGCAAAAACTTAGTACACAAGAACGAAAAAAAATATGTAGAAGGAGATGATTGATAAGAAACTTATTGTGTGAAAATTCATATGTTCAAATCTTGATACTCTTTTATCTCTTAAAACCCATGAGAATAAAAAGTAGACAAAGAGAGGGAAAAAAGAGCAATAAATAAGTAAGTAACTTCTACAATTATGGTCAAGTAACTCCCACCTTGAGAGTCATTAATTCCAACAATGTGCATAAATTTTTTTAAAAAAAAAATTCTTGTGTACATGGAGTTTTGGATATGTAAACATGGTTATCTTCCGAGTTGAATTGATAAATAATGAAATTAGATGGCACATTATTTCTTAATAAGTGAATTAATTCTTAAACTTAACAGACTTCGCTTGGTATGCACATCATACATCATCATACATTTGAAATGAGGGTTTGAACCACAATTAACTTTAAATTTAACCATGACTAGTCAAATTAATGCATCAATATTATTGGTATGGTCAATTGTTTAGTCTAATTTAAAGAGCCGAATTTCGAGTCATTATTTAACTATTATTTCCTTGTTACCGGAGATTATTGCCCTAATAGATTCACTTATTGCATTAACAATGAATTAAGTAATTAATAAGATATTTTCGAGGGGACATTCTAACGGTTTCAACTTCGCATTCTTCATGAAGAAGTCGTAGGTACGAACTTTGTTGACATAAATGAGAAAAGTTATGGGTAACCTCTGTCGAGAGGAACGAAGAGGGGTATCGTTAAATATATATGATATGATGTCATTTTTCAAAAAGGAAGAAGTAATTAATGAGATTACACTAATCATTTGAGGAAAAACCATACACCTTTTTGGTTATTATGATGAGGGGTCTGTCCTACCATCTGTACATTCAACTGTCCGGCTTTATGTCATGTTATTTGCTATTTAATCAATAAATTCACTTTTCTCTAAAAAAAAACTTTGAAAATAAATACACTGTATGGTAAATAAATTTCATAACCATAATACCATTAATTAATTAATTGATTAATTAAAGCCTCATTTCCTTCCTAATTATCGATTGTTGCCTAAATAACAATAATTAAATGCAATCACCACATTTTCTCTATAAGAAACCAACCAACAAAACAAAAGTAAAAAGAAAATGAGAGATCAAAATCAAAGTGACATGGATTTGAAAATGGTGTCATGTTTGGTCCTTGCCATGTCAACACTAATGATTGCGGCGAGCGCAGCCACAACAACCTCCAACAACATCGGAACCGAAGATATCGGAGAATGCTTCGGCGCTCTGACCAACCTGAAACCTTGTTGGAAAGCGATTTCGAATTTTTTGACGAAAGGCAAGTTTGTGATCTGCCAGGAATGTTGCGAGGCCATCGGCACGGTGGCTCGCGACTGCTTGTCGTTGGAGCTCCAACAATTCGGAATTACTTCCGAACATATCAACATTCTCACCGGTTTTTGTAGATCAGTCCACGGCGGCGCTCCCACCGTCGCGCCGCTCCCGGCACCAACCGCAGTATAAATTGTATTTTTTTTGTTTGTTTTACGAGTTGTGTTTATTTTTACTCAAATAAGATTATTACTAGCTGGTCACGATCGTGGCTAAAAGGCTATGTTGCGGTGGTGATTGGTGAATGAATAAATTTTTGTGTTAGCCCTTATTATATATTTATCAGTGTTCTAAAACATGCTCGGCACTAATTGAGTGGAAAGGGCTTTCTAGAGTCTAATAATAAATTAATTAAAAAATAAATCAGACTAAAAGATTAATCAAGAAATATATATAAAATTAATCGAGAACTAATTAAGAGTTAATCTAATAAGTTGGGAATAGAGAGATGGTTTAAAGTGTTTTATAATCAACTACTTTTTGTAATATATGTTGTAAATCGTAAAACGCATATAATAAGTGATAACATGGAGTATAATTATTTTTAAGAATAAACTATGATCTAAAAATAAACCTTCAATTTGAGTAACCAGCAGCGAAGGAAATGAAATTTATTAATAAGTCCGGATGTACTCACGTGAAAACTAACCTTTTATTACAAATTTAAGAAAAATTATCGTTTGTAGGATGATATAAATACAGGGTTATAATAAATAATTAAATTTCATCAAAGATTAATTAAAGCGGTATGTCCCTAACGTGTTTAAGGTTTCGTCCCGTCTGGTTTGGCGAGGTCCGCGGCGGCTTGCCGTCTGCGTGTTTCTACGGGTTTGCAGTGGAAGATTGGAGTGGGGGTCGCGAGTAGATGTTGTCTTCCCTACTGGTGTAGGGTTGGAGTCGGTAGCACAGGGCAGGGAGGGGCTTAGGGCTCAGTTCAGGTTCAGCTTGGGCTCGGTTTGGGCGGTGGGTTGTGGATGTCGGAACTATGGACGTTAGCAGGTGTCTTTTTTTGGGTTTGATTGTTTTGGGTCGATCAATTGGGTTCAGTGGTCAGGGGTCGGTCAGGGGTTTGGCGATGATAAAGTTGGGAGGGTATTATTTCGATATCATCTGTGAGGAGAGACGGGTCCGGGAGGGGGTCATCGGTGGTTGGGAAGAGAAAATCAGGCGATTAGGTTGTTGCGGGATCGAGGGCAGACGGATCCGGGAGGTACTCATCAAAGGTAGGGTAGGAAAATTTTGGCAATTTAATTGTTGGGGCTTTGGTTGGTTGATGACTCGGTACTGGGAGAGATCAGGAGTCCTCAAGCGTCGATGGGCAGATTTATGTAAGCATATCAAACTAGGGGGTATTGGTTTTCTTAAGCTTAAATACAGGTTTATTTGGGGTTGTGTGCTAAAGGCTTGCTCTAAGCGTTTTGGAGGTGGTTCTTGTAACGAATTGGCGGAGAGTCTCAACCCATTCGAGGTAAAGGCCGGGAGTTTGCAATAGGCATTTCATTGCCCTATTAGTTATTATGCTCGTCGTTTTCGGGGTGATTCATGTAATGGATTTGCGGAGAGTTTTAACCCATTCGAGTTGGAGGCCGTGAGGTTGCAAGAGGCATGTCGTTGCACTATATTTTATTTCGCTTGTCGTTCTCGGTGTGGATCTTGTAATGAATTTGCGGAGAGTCTCAACCCATTCGAGGTGGAGGCTGCGAGGTTGCAAAAGACATGTTGTTGCGCTATCATTTATTTTGCTAGTTGGTTTTGTAATTCCATGTCTCGTGACTTAGCCAAGTATGTTTTAACTAACAGTAGCTGGGATAATGGTGTGAGGTATGTCCCACCATCTGGTACTTTAGCTGTTTAGTATAATGTCGGGTTATATTGCTTTATAATTTAATAATATGTCAACGTTTTTCCCTAAAAAATAGATGTCAATAACGATAATTTGGTAAAATTAAGATATGCTAAAAATGAAATCCTAGTAAGTTATATATTTTTCTTTATAAACATAACTCATATATTTCCTCCCATTTTATAAAACTCACCTCAACATCGGGTTTTGCAGCGACCTCCTGGCCAAGAGAGGCGAGTTTGTGCTGCTCTGGTGAAGAGAGACAATTGTTTTTGGTAATGTACTCTTGCAAGACTTTATATTTTCACCTATACTCTATCTCTCAAATAATTGTTGTTGGTTTGTTTTTCAAAATAAAAAAATAAAATCAAAGCACCAAACCCAAACAAAAAATCTCAAAATCAAACAAAAATTTCAAATCTAAGAACAAATAAAATTCTCAAATCCCCCTAAAAAAATAAAGATTTCAAACACAAAATAAATCATAATCTTAAACTGAAACAAACAACAATAATCAAATAGGGAGAGTATAGACGGAGATAGAAAGTGTCGTCAGAGTGCATCACTAGAGACAACCCACTTGTCCTAATAATATAAATTTAATGAAAACTTGTGTACAAAATTGTTATTTGATATGATTTTAACTGTAGGATTTCTATATGCTAGCATAATGAGACAAAAAGAAAGTTAAGGCACCAAAAAATTTAATAAAGTGGTAAAATACGAATTCACTACAACTAAAATGTACTACAATTTTAGATAGCCATATTTTGGGTCATGGATATTCTTTACAGCTATAAGAGAAAAAAATAGATACATTTTTTTCGAAGTTTTCTAACTATTCTTACAAAGGAGTGAAAGCCAACCCACCCAATCCCCATTTCAAAGCATTTTAAATGAAGTAATTAATAAACCATACATTTTTGTTCAGCTCTAGAAAAAAAACAGATGTATATATATATATATATAAGGTGAATGAACCTCATAAACATTCATTCATTTAAATCTTTCATTTCCTTCCAAATTAATAATAATTATATTCAAAACAATAATAAATAAGTGCCATTATCATTTATCACTCATAATAATCTTCATTTCCCCAATTTTTCCCTATAAATATAAAATAATCTTTTCCAAGAAATCAACCAAGAAAAAAGAGAGCTAAAATCAAAGAAATTAAAATGGATTTGAAAATGGTGTCGTGTTTGGTCCTCACCGTGTCAGCACTAATGATTGCGGCGAGCGCAAAGACATCAACTTCCGACAACATCGGAATCGAAGGGCTCGAAAAATGCGGCAGTGCTCTGACCAACCTGAAACCTTGTGAGAAACCAATTTGGAATTTTTTCATCAAAGGCAAATTAGTGGTCAGCAGGGAATGTTGCGAGGCCACCGACGCGGTGGTTCGCGACTGCTTGGCGTTGGTGCTCCAACAATTCAGTGTCACTAACGAAGAAATCAACTTTCTTATCAGTTTCTGTCAGCTGGCTCACGGCGGCGCTCCAACCGCAGCACTGCTTCCCGCACCAGCTCCGGTCACCACCTGGCCAATTTTATTTACCTCACCAACTCCTTCTCCTGCACCAGCTCCACTTTCGGTCACCACCGACCCAACTATCTTTACCCCACCAGCTCCGAGCGCACCAACTCCGTCCCCTGCACCAGCTCCGCTTCCGATCACCACCAACTCAACTATCTTTACCCCACCAGCTCCGACCGCACCAACTCCGTCCCCTGCACCAGCTCCGCTTCCGATCACCACCAACTCAACTATCTTTACCCCACCAACTCCGACCGCACCAACCCCGTCCCCTGCACCAGCTCCGCTTCCGGTCACCACCAACTCCGGAAGCACTAACTCCGTCCCCTGCACCATTCTGATCGCCGGTGTAATTTTTGTTTGTTCCCAAGTTTTGATTATACATGATTCAAATAAGATTACTAGCTAGTCCATGGTTGTATTAATCGGTCACGACCGTCACTAAAAAGCTATAAAAGAATGTGGCAGTAACATTTATGAGTGAATAAGTTTTTGTATTAACCCACGCATAATGATATAAATTGCATGCATTGATTTTCATATATTTTAGGGAAAAGCACGTATAGTTTTTCCCAACTATACACATTTTTTTACATAGTTATTGTCAGTCAAGATTTGGGCCACTTTCCTCAAACAAAAGAAAAGAAAAATTTTGGGTCACTAGCTATACTTAGAACCAACGCTTACTTGACCAATTGGTTAAACACTTGAACTTGGGTCCAAAGGTTTTGAGTTCGAGTCACGCTGCGGTATCTCGTCTTTATTTTCAATTTCTGTTGGGTCTCTCTCTTCCGGTAGGAGTCAACTGACAATATTGGGGCCCCTTCTACATAAGGGTGTGTCTTGAGCCTATAATAGGGACCTTGATGGAGAAAATAAATTGAGGGAGGTCAAGGATTAGAAGAGAAAAAAAAGACATGAATGAGAATTTAAAAACGAATGAAGATGATAATATATAATTAAATAGGGATAAAAAAAAGAGGGAGAATGGCCAAAAGAGATTGAGAAATATAGGATCAAGAGTGAGTGCAGATATTAAGAGAAATGTATGATATGGAACGATGGAGGGAAGCAACTACGTTATATAATAACGGTGCATGCCGTGCGGCAACCACGTCGAATATCGACATTGCAAAAATAATTTTTAGATAAACCAGTAAACTTATAAGCAAATATGTCGAAGAAAAATAATTTGAAATAATTACGAATGTGCAAAACAAATAACTACGCCGTGTGACGACAATACGTTGTTATATTGAGAAAGAAAGAATAAAAACTATGAGGATTTGAGAAATAAATGAGGGTTGGAGAAAAAATATATAAAAATGATTTTTTGAAAGAAGAGTGTAAAATAATAAAAAATATGGAGGATATTTAATTTTTAATGTAAGAGATTAATATAGAAAATAAATAAAGGGAGTGAAGAAAAGGAAAAAAAGGAGTTTAAGAGATAAGAACATAGTGGAGAAAAGGAGATTAATAGATTAAAGAAAAAATGACTTGAGAATTAGAAAGAATAAGGAAAGGACAAAAGAAAATACAAATCAATAGGGAGAATAGTTATAGAGATTGAATAAGGTATTGTATAGAAAAGAGAGCCATGCTCATGTAATAAGAATTTATATGAGAATAAGATTTGTTTAGATCCAAATAAGAGTAATACAATGAATAAGTAAAAAAGTGGAGATGACTAATATATAATAGAGATAATCTCAGTTAATTACCGCTAGTTTGACATCATTCTTATATAACTACACTTAATATATTTTTTCTTCTAAAAACTACGATGACTTTGGATATTTTCACTCAACTGCAATCCGTTAAGTTTTCAGTTAATTTTGTGTTAAATGATCAAACTACCCCTACATATCATTTAAATTTTTAAACACATGTCATTGGCCCTCTCTCCTCTCTCTCTCTCCCTCCTCTCTGACAAACTCAGTTTCTGGATTTTCGCAGCCGAACCGGAATTTGTGGACGACGAGCCATTCGTCGGGGTCAACATCGACACCGCTGTCTCCGACCTCCTCCCTTTGGCGGAGCTGGTGGCATTTTTACAGTTTCAGAAGATCGGGCACGTCAGGCTCTACGACGCCGACCCGGAGCTCCTCCGCGCCCTCGCCGAAACCCAGATCAGGGTCACCGTTAGCGTCCCCAACAACCAGCTCCTCGAACGCCACCGCCGCTGCCTAGATCCGTCGCAATGTCGCCGACTACTACCCACAGACCCAAATCGAAGCCGTCGCTGTCGACGATGAGGTATCGTTAGAATGTTAATTTGAGTTTGTTAGAGAAGAGAGAGGGAGAGGAGAGAGAGAGGACGTGAACATGGAGATAGAAGGAAATGCAAGCTGCCCGATTGTATTTCTTCGGTCATTCCTGGGTGGTTCTCTGAAATCAGCCCAATGCGGCATGATAAATTTTCTATTCAATTTCTGATTTATGCTTCAATTAGAGGTTGGGTTTAGTCTGTTTCGGGATGTTTGGTTGCCTCGAAATCATGGAAAATTTCTGGTTTTTTGGTTGTAGATGCCCATTTAACAGGGCGTTACTGGTTCATTGATTATATTTGCGTTGAGATCTATTTGAAACATGTTATGAGGTTGAATTTTGCTTCGTTGATCTGTATATTTTAATATAATTTCTTTCCAGAATATTTTGAACATGACTTGTGTCTCCTCGAACACATGTCATTCATTTTCTGGAAACCCAACGCACCCACCCACTACCCACATACCAAGCTGCATCTTACCCAGATACACATCTCATTCATTTTCATTAATGCTTGGGCTGACATTGATAGCTTCCCTGCTTTCGTGGCTGAGAAATGGAATCAAGAATCCTATAGCTTGAGCATCAGTTTTAGTAAATGGTTCAGCAACTGCTGATTTTGAATTCTGACAGGGCATCAGACAAGGATACCCTCTATCTCCATTACTCTTTATTATTGATGGAGAAGGCCTACATCAATTGCTAGTTGCTGCTGAAGAAACGAATCACATCTCTGGAATGAGAGTCTTCAATTTGCGGATGACACCATCAAATCAGATCCTGAGGTCATTGCAAACACCGGATCAGTTCTTATCTGTTTCCAGTGTATTGCAGGTCTCAGAATCAATTATGATGGTGGTGGGGTTTCGCCACTGAGCGCTGCTCTCTCAGGAATTGCTTAACTGCCAATGTCAGGAATCAAGGCTGCAGCGTCAGGAATTGCTTAACTGCCAATGTCATTCTCAAATTTATCTTATGACTTACACATTTGTACTCCTCCTGCTCTGTGCTCCCTCCTTGGTAGCCCAGTCAGGCTCATTGCTAATAAATTATTTTCTTCGCTGAGAAAAAAAAATCTCTGTATCATTTGTCCAACTAAAGATGATGGGTTTTGTTTTAGAGTAGTTGAATTTTTAAATATTTTTGTTTTTAGACATTTGGAGAAAAATAAGCAGTTTATGGCCAATAGTATGATCACTCATAGGACTAGTGAGGCTGCATATGATATTTGAGTGACATCTGAAAGACAAACCCATTCTATTAAAGTCATTATTTTATTCCTCAAGTTAATTTTTCTTTACATTTACATGACATGTGTTTGAAAATTTAAATGATGCATAGGGTTAGTTTGGTTATTTTACACGGAAAATTAATTAAAAACTTAACGGATTGTAGTTGAGTGAGAATATCCAAAATCAGTGTGGTTGTCAGAAGAAAAAATATGTTACGTGTAGTTATGTGATAGGGATGACAA
>JAYMTP010000733.1:0-29725 GCA_036897365.1 Geranium brycei
CTATATATAATTGACCCAAGATTTGAACTTACTGTCTTTCACGAAGAGGTGTGAAACTCCGGCCAGTAAACGAAGTAATATTGCACATGGATGGTTTCGGGACATTGACTGTATTTGCTTTCGTTATTATATATTAATGGAATAAAATGAATACTTACCAACGCTTGCTTGACCAATTGGTTAAGCACTTGAACTTGATGCCTAAGGTATTGGGTTCGAGTCACGCTGCGGTATGCGCCTCGAGACACATAGGGTTTTCGATGAGGGGTTGAAAATCGGCAAACCACTCTCGCCAGGGGCACTAAACTAAAGAAAAATTCTTGAATCCATGCTTAAAATGAAAATTGTGGAGGTGTAGGGTGGGGAGGATTGAGAGATTTGAAGAGGGTCGGGAGGAGCGGCAAAAAGCGAGGGTTGTGAGATTGGAGGCCAGGTCGGGAGGTAAGGGTGTCGCCGGAGAGAGCAAGGCCGGTGAAGGCCGGACCTCCGGCGACGTCGCGATGAAGAAGCTAGAGTAGATGTGGGTTTGGGTATTTTAAAGAGAGATTTTTGAAAGTTTAATTAAATGATGTCTCCTGAAGAATGATATATGAATTTGTTTATATTCACATTATGAGATCTGAATTTGCTTATGGATATTTTTTTTTGATTCACAACTCCACATAGTTTTATAGTTACTGTAAAAATATTTTTAACACTTGATCCCGTATATATTTATAAACGTTGGTACAGTCTCACATTTTCTTAGTCTTTTCATTACTATCAAAGCCAAATGGAATCAAACACAAGAAAAACAAAGTGTTCAACGCCAATTACTACAAATTCATATTACGATTACATACATAGTGACATTATTACAACTTAAATAGACACTGTAGCGAATAGCAAATCACTGCAAAGTAAAAAAAAATACACTTGAAAGCTAAAATCATTGTAGCAGTACATCTTGTTCTGTTTGGCCCATTCCGGGCATCAACGGCGTCGTTCTGGGGTCCATTGCGGCAGGGCGGGGCTAAAATGCGCCGAGACTACTCTGGAATCCAGCAGCTCCATAATGGGCGTGAAGCTGACACACCTGGGAACCTTGTACTGATTAATGGACGCGCCTCTTGAGATGGCGTAGTCCATGAGCTCCTCGAACGTCCCGTTCTTCACCACCCTTATCTCTAGCGGCCCGATCGAGTTGTCCGCGACCCGGCCCTGCCGGTACACCGAGTTGAGCGAGTTCTCCATCGCCAGGCAGCAATTGTTGAGCACCTCCTCCGTGGGCGTGTGCGCTGCGTCCTTCACAAGCAGCTCCCAATAGACGACGTAATGTCCTGTTGTTAGATTATATTATGTAAAGACCCATTAAGACTTCTGTATAACACAACATTAAATCAATCAATCAATAATATTCTCTTATATTATTTCTGTCACCTGGAATCGTCTTGGTATCGCCAAAGCTCGTGTACTCGACCACGCTCGTGTTGAACTCTCTCAGCAGCTCCGAGGCGCTCTCGATGGCCTTCTGGAGCTCCGACTCGTCGGTCTTGTCAGCGTCGATGCTCAACAGCACGTTCTTCCTCCTCACGAAGCTGAACGCCGGCGCGCAGTTGTGGAACCCGGTGACCCGGAGGATGTCCCCGACCCGGTACCGGCAGAGACCGGCGTAGGTGGTGACCACGAGCTCGTACTCCTTCCCGACCTCCACGTCAGCGAGGTCGACGAGCCTGGGAGGAGGGGAGTCGCGTGAGAGCGCGGCGGGGGCGGACGGGTCGTGGGGGAGGAACTCGAAGTAGCCCATCATGGGCATGATGGTGTAGGCCACTTGGGAAGGCTCGGTCATGGGCTTCAGGTTCAGCCCGAAGTAGCACTCGGACGACGCGTACATCGTGCAGGGCTTGGGCAATCCTCCGCTGTAGTAATCCAGAGTGGGGATGTACTGCGCCATCGCGCCCGTCACGATCACTTCGAGGTACTTTGTATTAGGCCAGATTCTCTTGATAATGCCCTCCCAATTCTCCCCCGAGCACTCGCTCCTGATGAATTCGGCGACCTCGGGATTGGGCTTGAGAATATCTCTCATGACCTCACGGATGGAAGAGTCGGTGACTTTAAGGTTTAAGGTTCCGGATTCGATGTCCGCGGCTAGCTCGCTCCAGTTGAGCTGGAGGAAGCGGATGGCGCGGAGGAGGCCGGAGGCGAAGACCGCTCCGAGGCGGAGGACCTCATGGCGCATGATGAGGCCGCACAGCATCTGGCTGTACATGCTCTGGAACGAGTCGGAGCAAAGGATGGTCTCGTTGGGGCTCGTGTATACGGTGTACGGGTCATATGGTCTCGTCTTGAAGTGCTCGCTCCTATAGTAACTCGTGAGCACGGGACGTGCCACTAGCCCACCTGGAGTCTTCGTCTCGGCCTTGGTGAATAAAAAGTATAACCCCTTTCCCTTATCTAATCCCGGTACGTACCTATTAAATAATCCAAAATTCACATCATTAAATTTTGTGCCTCAAACATAATTAATATTCAAATTTACAATACACATATATACACAACTCACAAGTTCATGACGGGCATGAGGAGGCTGTACAACAAAGTTCGTCGGTCCAGCTCCTCGTGGATCGTAGGCATCAGCTTCCTCTCACCCGCTGACGTCCCGGAGCTGTAATATTAGATCAATTTTGAAACGTTAAACAATATCCTCCTAAGTATATTATAATTCATAAAAAATAATTATATATCCTTGGAAGCTAATCCATTGCAAGTTCAAATTAATAGGTGGAGACTCGTATTGGTATATAAGTTGGTGAACAGATCTACATCTTTCTTTTGTGAGACTTTAACATATATATATATATATATACCTAGTGAGGAACTCGGAAATGGGGTGAGAGGAGAGGATGGGAGAGCGGTCGCCGTTGGCAATGCGCTGGATCTCCGGCAGAAGGTCCTCGTAGGTAACAACCGGAACTTTGGACTTAAAGGTGTCACGGTCGGTGGCTCCGTTAAGGTTGAACCGGCGGAGGTACTCGGTGTCCCCATTGCGGCTCAGTATCTCGGCCAAGACCCGTTCTTGGACCGGGTGTACATTTCTGGTCATGTCTTCGATGAAATCGAGGACCTTGGCGTCTTTGTCGCAAGCCGGAGAGGAGAGAAGAGTGTCGACCGCCATTTGATGAAAGAGAGGGAGATAATATATGGTTTCGATTTGTTCGAGTGTATGTGTTTTGGTGGGTTGAGCCGAGTGAAACCGGCTGGGATTTATAGGTGAAGCGGGGTGGGGACACACGTCACGTTCCACGTCATATATTGTACACGTGGCGGAGCTGACCGTAGTGTTTTGGAAGCGGGTCATTGAGACAATAAACAAATATTTTTGCCGCAGGAGCTGTAGTGCGGGGAGGGGACAGGTGGGGCCATATACACGTAAGAGCAGACAGGTGGGACCCAGGTGGTGATCCAGGTCAGCGTGTACTGGACTACGCAGTTCTTTTCTGATGAGGTAGTATGGTCATGGACAAGGATTGGTGCAGGCTGAGGATTGGAGAGGATTTCATAAAATTGCCGGCACACAAAGTAATTTGAGATTTAAAGAAATAAATTATAACATGTAATGATAATTTTCTTGTGATGAAGCTTTAAGGAAAAAAAATGAAATTTTTATATTTATATCTATATTTAAAAATAATGATATTGTTAAGGTAAAGCGGCAAAGAGAACATGTGGTATGATTCTGTAGTTATTAGAAATAAATAAAAAAAATTTATGTTTAAAAACTATTTTTTATTTTAAGTATTTATTCAAAAAAAAACTTTTTAAAAAAAATATTAAATCATTTTTTTGTTATTTATTTCATAAAAAACTATTTTTGAAAAAGTAAGATAAAAATATTTTTTAATTTTTTAAATACAAGAATATTTTTGTCATTTCTAAAAATGTTAACAGAGATGGATAATTTGAGACGCTTAGTAACTTAAGTGCCATAAATCATATTTTTGTTTCGGAAAATTTAAGTGAGAGTCTCATATGTTTAAGGGGATACATATGTAATTATCTCTTCAAAGAAACTATACATTACAATATGTAATGAGAATTTCCTAGTGAAATAGTTTAAAGGAAAAAAAGATGATGTTCTTATTCCTATTTATTTAAGTTTAATGATAAAATAATCATATTGTTAAGGTAAAGAGCCAAAGAGAAAATGTGGTGTGATTCTTTAATCATGGATTAATGCCGGAGAGGTAGAAATTGCTGTTTTTTTAGAAAAATAGACGATTACATTAGGGGTGAAGAAACGTCTAACAATACAAGTCGAGCTACATCAGCACTATTAAACTCGAGATCAGAGCCCATTAAAGCGTTAACAGCTAATAAATGAGCTACTTTGTTACCTGATATAGGAACAAAAGAAAATAAAATATTGATAAAGTTATTACAATAATATTTACAATCCCTGATAATTGAACCAGCTGGGGAAAGAGGAGTGGTTTGAGCCTTTAGAAAAGTCCAGAGTACCTGAGAATCAGTCTCAAAAATGACTCTTGACTCTCCAATAATTGAGCTGCCCAGACCATCCCCTCCCTGAGAACGAAAGCCTCAGCCGTGAGTGGATCCATTCTGCCAAGCCGATTAAACCACCGCGCTCCGCGAATCCGCCATCTTCATCGCAACAAACGAGGTCTCCTCCTATTTTGTCTCCTGCCAAGTCAAGAGATGCATCCGAATTAATTTTGATCCAACCTCGTTCAGGCTTGGCCCAAAGGCTAGGGATAGAGCGTCTAGGAGCCACCGGAGCCCTTGCATGTACTCCTAACCATTCAGATCTGGAGTGTTCTGCCATGGAGGTGATTGCTACATCATTCATGTTCTTGTTTGTCCAGATGACATCATTTCGCATCCTCCAAACAGCCAGCCATAAGAGCGCTAACACTTCGGTTTGACCCCTAGTATTGTTGTTGCAGGGAAACTCAAAGATCTCCCCGATTGAAGCAAAATACTGGTTGGATCTGCTCCAATTAGGTTTGATTGGGTTGAGACTTGGGCAATTCCAGAAGAGGTGCAGGGTCGATTCTCTATCTTGTGCACAGAGGGGGCAAACGACCACTTGGATGTTCACCCCTCTGACTAGTAAGGCTTCCCGGATTGGCAGAGTGTCCTTTAGGAGCCCCCAGAGAAAAAACTTGATCTATGGAGGTATGTTTAAATTCCAAAGTCTCTTCCAGTATGATAATTGGTGTAAAGCATCCCACTGACCCCATTGGAATAACGCTTGCATGTATGCAGATTTAACTCATGAATAATGCCCTGTTTGATCGAATCTCTAGAACCAGAAATCTCTTTCTGCCGTATTGCTAATTGGAATGGATCTCACCTGAATAACGTCTTCTTGAGTGAGCATGGATTGAAGTAGAGGTATGTTCCATTCTCGAGCATTAGGATCGAATAATTCTGCAATTTGAATGTCTGGATTGTTTTGCCCCGTTTCTGCTAGCATAGTCAGCTCTTCATGTTGTTTGTTTATCTTCGAAGGAGGACAATTGTTTTGAAAATTTGAAATCTATTAAAAATTATACTAATATTTGATTAATTTATGTATATTTGACATATGGTAGATTCCATGTCTAACTGAAAATTTCATTCATCCAACATGATCCGGTTGAATCAAGGACATTAGATTCGAATCATTTTCCATTTGTACTTTAAATTATTTGTGTTGTTCACCTTATGATACGGTCGGGTCTATCTATTTGATAGACGGCTATGTATAATACATTTAGGTGACGATTTTGTGTTGACAGTTGACTGTTGGAGTCTTGGAATTGTTGCAACAACAATTGATTAGCTGGTGGGTTTTCAACTTGTTTGGGAGGTCTTCAATTTGGATTTTATCATTTACATTACACGTCTATATTATGTTAAAATTAATCATTCAAAACATAGGATGAACCAACTTGGTGCTTGTGTTTCTTATGACGAACTTTTATGTTTCTGTTTTTAAGAATCTAGTCTTTCATTTTATTAAGTTGAATTATAATGAAAATATTATGTTACTCAATAAAATACATAATTGTGTTGCTATCAAGAAACTATAGTTTATTATAAGATCAATAAATTTGTAATAATGGATGTATTATTCATTGATGTTTAAATATTCGCTAGAGAATGCAAGACATTTTTCATTTAATTCATAATATTTAGTTAATGAGGCGAGTAAAATCAATTGAGTATTTAATTAACGCTAATCATATATATAGCTGCTAGATCCTTTTTATTTTATTTTATTTTATTCAAAGTATAATGTGATTAATATACAAGGTTAAGGACCAAAAAAGTCTTCTAACTAAACCGTATAGCAAAGGAATTCTTTAGGGAAGATAATATTAAAAATATTTCAATATTAGTTTATAAGATTAATTAATTATAAGATGATTATGTGAAAAATATTGTAGTGCAGCAATCACGTGGATATGACTATGATATAATTATGATTATTTAATTTTTGCTGTCTCCTATTAGAATTTTATGTTTGTACTCATTCTTCGTGTCACTATGACAGGGGTAGGTAAAAGTTTTCATTATTTTTATACTATGACACTTGCAATGCTATGGCATTGCTTTCTTCACCTTTGTTTGGGAAATATATTTAGAGTAAATAAATGGAAATAATTGTTTTTTAATTTTTAAATCAAATTTAGCATCAAAGGAATCCTAAGACAAATTTTAGGGAAATATTAAAACAATAATTAATTAATATGACTCCTAATCAACTGCAGCTTTTTAAATACTACACGCAGTAAATTAAAGGTTTTGGTACAAATTTTCCTAACGAAGTTTCAATATAGTAAAAAGAAATGATAGGTGGAGCATCCGTTTACCTGTGAATCAGGATGAACAAACTGATCAAATTGAAGTTGTTGAGATTACAAAAGTATCACGATTAAATTTTATAAGTACTCCCTGCATGTTCCTGATCAATTATGACATGCATGTTCTTCAATTTTGATAGATCAGGACAAGATATATATATGAGATGAGAATTTTAAGTGGATCAGACACTATACAATTTTATCGTAAAAATAACACCTAATTTAAAAACTCCGTCAATATTTAATAAGGACGACGGACTTTTGAAGTTCGCTGTCACTAACTAGTGTAATAAGGACGACGTAACTATCGAGTTCGTTGCCAGTAAGTTAAAGACAACAGATCCTAAGTCTGATGTCACTAAGTATGTAATGGCGGCGCCGGACTTGTATTGGTTTGCCATCCTTGACCAATGGACCAAAAAACAACCGTGTTATTGTTTAGTGGTTTGGAATAGGTCTGTTGGTGTGACCGCTAGATAAGGACGGTGACCGTAGCCAATTCACAATCCTTAATTATCAGTGACGGCAAAGTTATGATGGTTCGTCATCACTAACAGATTTTACTTGACATAAAACCCCTTGTTCTTTCTTTCTTCCTCCTTCCTTCCACAATTTTCTCCCATCTCGTCTCCCTCCCGTGCTTTGGAACTTACAAAATGAGGAGTGTTCATATACTTAGTCTGGCACAGGACATTATGAAAAAGGCTAAAAATGGAGCGGGTTCATAATGCGAAAGACGGGATGGAATACAGTACAGGTGAAAATTCGCCATGTTTTGTTTCCATTAAATTGGGGATATGAAGTGATTGATTGTTGTATTTGATTTGGTACTTAAAATGCCATTATAATTGTAACTTTATTTCACGATTTATTGTAAAATCAAGTGAGAAAATCATTGTCCTCAAGGAGACATTTAAGCCGTTTGAGGCTTACGCTTCTTATTAAAAGGTTGTGACTTTGAGCGTTACTGGGTATATATACATAGCGGACAATTAATGCAATAAGTTGTGCAAATTACACGAAGATAATTGAAAATTATATATATTATCTCATGACTTAAATTTTGATAGTTATACTAAAGATTCAAACATTTGTACAAATAGTCATATATGGACATATATTGTTGTTGATTCGGATTATATTTCTTTACTATTTGTTAACACTAGAGCATCGTAAACAGTAGTGAAGATGATTAGAGTCGTGACTCATGCAAATACAATAATTCTATCGATTCCAAACATATAACATCATGGACTCTTGATGAAAATGTAATTAGCTTTATTAGGGTCTAAAAAGTCAAGAAAAACAGTGTAGGAGTCGCATTCAATTTCCGAAATGGCTCAATAAACACATGCAATGCAGAATTGAAAGAGAACCCCATTACACAAAAAAGCCAAGATGCTATAAATAACTATCGCTAGATGCTTGGCATTTATTCAGAAAAAAATGGTGGTGTTCTTGTAGTTGTAAAGTGACCGTGTCTCGTGTCATGTGTAGTTTTGGTCTCTTGTTCACTGCATGTAGACTATGATCTTAATCCACGTCTGATCAGTTATTTTCACAGCATTATTTATTTCCACACGCTCATCTTATCTCAATCAGCTTTCGATCATGTTTTCTCAAATTAAGCAAGCCACGAAAATTCTCTCAAGAAGATGCCTAGCTCCCAATTATATGCTTACTATGCGACTTTTGTCCACTGTACATATATAGATTCGTGTAATGTCAGTCGGTCGTGTATAATTTTAAACGAGATGGTATATTTAATTTTTAAACAAGAGACTGCATGATGCATGAGTTGTAAATAATCTCGGGGTATTATGTAACCGAGATGATGTATACACACACACATGAGTTGGTATTTTTCACATACGTCACATAATCTATTTATTAATGAAAAGAACTTAAAAAAACGTTTTCTTTATTACTGTTTTTGAATTTTTCATTTCATTTTATTTTTAAAATGTCCGAACTGGCCAAAAGACCCCTAGGTGTATTTTCAATTTCAAATTATTGCATAGGGACTGGTCTGGTTTACAAACGGTCCAATTCCCACTTCTCTCTTAGTTTTCATGAATCTATTTTCTGGCCCATGTCTCTGGCGGTGGCTCCGGCAGTCAGAGGAGGCGTGATGGTCTACAGAGTGATATATTTGATATCCGGAGCGCGAATTAGATATGTTTGTTATCATTGAGAAAGTCATATCGATGGTGGTTAAAGACTGTCCCAAAGAGTTCAGAGTCCAGAGGAATGTAATTGCCGAGCTTTTGTTCTCACGCAAATTGATCAATACACTTATTGTGGTTACTAATTGATTAATGCTTGTTTTTGTTCCAGTCTGAACAAGTGTTGTTTGAGTCCTTGAGAAAGCTTCAGTGATGGGTTTGAGTGTTATATTCTCAAGGTTTGTGACCTTGTTGTTTGCTCTTTCAACTCCTATTGTACAATTAAATGTGATTTTCGAAAATTTGGTAAGGAAATGCGGACCTCTACAAAAAGAAGATGAATCACAAATCTGGTTCAGTCTCTTTCAAGAGAACGTGGGAAAAAGAGATGGAGGGAATGGCGGCGGCGAACAAGGAGGCTCTAATTGCACCAAGATAAGGAGCTCGACGCGTATATGGCTTCCCAATCGAACTTACCCAGTCATATTCGTCTGATGACTCTTGAAGAAGAATGAGCCGCCATGGTTAGAGCGTACTATGTCGCTACCACCCGTCAACCCAAGGGCATCAATTTTTGAGGTTTTTGGAGTCAAGGTCTAAGGCCAACAAAAGTGAGAGAAGCTGGCATGTCATTACAGAATTATAGACTAATATTGCAAAGTTCAAGGAGAATAATAGTAGGCTTAGCAAGGATCATGCTCTTATGATCTTTGTGTATGAATAAATGCAGAACGCAGACCCGAGCAATGCCTCCTTTCCAGAGGCCCGACAATTAGAATCTTATGTAATTTAAGTGTAATGATTTTATTTCAAAACATTGTGTAATTTATTTATTTTTCTATTTCACCTCAAGGACGGCATACTAATTGGTTCGTCGTCTTTATAGTAACGGCGTTTACCCAAATGACGTCGTTAGTATACTGGGGATGAGGATGATCATGAAGAATCTGTTGAGGCCAACCTTTGTTTACCTCCATGACTGACGATATCCTTGACTATTTATAACGTCGGGACAATGATCTCAAAGGTCAATACTCTGATACATTAGCTATGTTCAATAATATTGTTTACTGATAGGCTTCGGTTAGATAGATTAGCAAGGCACAGGCACATATGCATATATGTCATTTTCCTCGCAGAACATTTCAATCGGGTACATATATTGTGTAGGACATGGTAATTAAAAATATATATCATTAGTGACTCTTGCATTTATTTATAATAATTTTTTAATGAAAGGAAGATTTTATATTTTAAGAATTAATCAGGCTACAAGAAATTGACGTCGGTTGTTAGGATGCAATTACATTTATAATTATGATTATATAAACGATCAAATTTGACTTCTGGGAGTCAATAATTAATCAGTAACCGGCCTAATTAAGTAGTTGTATTTATTAGGGGAATAATCTCTTCATTTGGGTATCAGATGCATAGATATAATCAATTCAAATATAAGAATTCTACAAATTCAATGCAGATCGAAACAATTAAACAAAACTCCGAAAACTTAACAAAGTCTTCAAAATTGAAAGTGAGTGATTAACGTGGTTGTTATGCTAGATAACCTAGCATTAGCATGATGATGACAATGCTTAATTCTATGCTAAAGTTTGGTTCCATGTAGCATTAGGGGCATGACCACTCTAAGCTACTAACTAATTAAACACTCTTAGACCAGGGCTGCTTTTTCCTGTCGTCGTTGCCCACACAGGAGGTGATCAATTTCATAAGAAAACTGAACCCGGCAATATAAATCAGTATAACTATAATTTTATGATCTAAATTATAAGTTGGTCATAATTTTGAAAGAAAAAACAAAAATTGAAAGTAAATAATTCGCTTTTTTTTTACAAGCGAACTGGCTCAACTTGGAGCCTTTAGCAATTTTCCAATAGTAAACTAAATTTAAATGCTCTGTCGAATTTTTAAAATTGTTTTATGAAAATTTTGAATCATAGATATTTTATTACTTTATAATCATAATTAAAATTTACCACTTTTAGTTATTGAAATTCAAAAAAAAATTTGGTAGACTAATTTAAATCGCAACTCATATCAAAATCAGACGATTTTAAATTAATTAAAAAGTAGAATAATATATAGTTTCTAATTTAAATTTTTACCAAACCAAAATTATTGGCCATATTTATAAAATTTGGATTAATACTAATCTGTTCTTGAGGGGACACCGCAACGATTTGAGTCTCATACTATTTGTAGAGAGGTATAGGTTTCGAACCCCGTTGTAAACTGGATGAGGATGGGTTAAAGGATAAATTTAGGATTTGATGTAATTCAAAAAAAATCTATACACACCCATACCCTTTTTTTGAAAATTACATAATTTTCTAATCAATGTATAAATTTAGGGATGGCAAAAAAATCTAAATCCGATGAACCCACCTCGAATGGAACGGGTGAAACCCGAACTTTTTGTGGGTTCGAAACAGGTTTTTGTACGGGTGCGAGTCGACCTATACCCGCTCCGATTTCGACCCGCACCTGTACAAATTTTAAAAAATAATAATTTATTTATTAAAATTATATAATACAATTTATATTTTTATTAATTTTGTAACAAAAAAATTGAAATGTCTAAACTCTAATTACTTACTCATGCAAAAACCTAAATTAATATAATATAACATATATTTGTTTTAATTTTTTTTTGTATTGTAAAAAATTGTTAACTAAATTCATATTTGAATTTTTGGGTTTCGGAGAAAAATCGTACTCCACTGGTTTTTTGTGAGTCGGGCACCCGCTCACAATGAGCGGTGTTTTATCACGGGTCGGGCACCCCATCCAAAGCCATTGGTGTGAATTTGGCCAAACCCAATGCATTGCTATTCCTATGTAAAGTACTTCTCATCCCTCTCAAAATTTGAACTCGGGAAACTCTCAACAATTCCAGATCTACGCATGGCCGTACCTATGTATATGATATTTACTTGGCTAATTTTGTATTCATAAACTTTCCTCTTCCCATCGGGGAGACGAAAGAGTGACCCCCATTGACACTATCCGGCCATACCATAACCAGATAACTGGGCTATGTAAATTCTTCAAGGCCCACAATCAATTCTGCCCAATGCCTCGGCCTTGTAGGAGTTCCAGGCCCATAATGCTAACATTACACTCAAATCAAATGAAACAGCAGCTGGACCATCAATGAATTTTCGAAAACATCGATCGCTAGATGTAAAGCTAAAATTACCGTTCACCCATTCAGGCCACTGAGAAGTTTACTTGAGTTGAAAAAATGGATAATTGTAGTGGGGTATAACTTATAAGTGTCATAAACCACTTTCTCATCTAAGTATACTTTAATTTTGTAGGTTACTTAAATAAATAAAAAAATTCCTTCTCTTATTAACACCGTTGGTTTTCTTGTGAAAATACTAAACTGCTCTATGTTTTTCAAAATTCTAAAATGGTACAATTGTTCTTGCTATCAATATTCTTTCTATTGATCTAGTGAATTCTACCTAAAATCTAAAATCAGATTGAATTATAAATTTCAACCATTAAATTAATGTCAAATTCATCAAGGCGTTAATGATTTTAACCAACGAAAAATTTCAAGATCTCTCTAATTTGAGGGTCGGATGGGGACGATGTTTACGACAGTGGAGGAAGATTCGGGCATTGGTAAAGTTGTCGGTTATTTCATCGACGACTTGAGTAGCTGGATCTTTGGCATGTTGGCCTTCGTTGTCGACAGATCTCCTTATAAATCGGAGATACTCTACCACCACTACTACGAGCCCTGTTCCTACCTCAAATTCACCAATTTCACTACCAATCAGGCGATTCTGGAAGCGTACGAGGGCCACCATGTCGTTGATTTCAACTTCATGCACGACCTCCAATGGCCAACGCTAATTCAAGCCCTCGCTCTCCACCCCGGCGGCCTCCCCTCCTCCACTTAACTGGTGTCGTCCCTTCGTTGTCAGAGGTCGCGACTCGTTTCGTGGAATCATATTACAACTTGCCGAGTTGTCCCATATAGTGAATGTAATTTCTAGGGAAAATCTCACCTGACTACACCTAGAATTAGTCGTTTTGCACGTAACTACATCTAAATATTTTTTTACTTGAGGGATACCCAAGAATTGCATTGATTGTTTTTATTTTTTATTTTGTTAAAAGAAGTAAACTACCCTTTGAAAAAATAGAGAATTTTGTATTAGAATGAAAAGACTAGAATACCTTCTATTGTCCTTCTAAATTTCAAAATATGCCTCCCTCTCTGTTCATATCCAGGCTTTTTTAATTTTCTGTAAGGAAGAAAACACATAAACTTCAATAGTTGAAATAAAATAGAAACCATGTCCAAATGAAATAGATTGATTTTTATTTGATACACAATACAAGCCACTGATATGAAAGTCATTACACGAATGATACAATTCACAACCTGAGATTCAAATCAATCTTGTGTGTATCTGAATCTAACCGATCTTGCTTTGGCAATGGCAATCTTGTACTGTCAAATCGAAAGCTCCCAGGCCAAGCTGATCTCACTGGAACATGGTCAAGCACCAAACCAAAACCTCCAGTGTCACTGAACCTAGCAGCCATGGTTGAGCCATCTCTGGCGGGCTTGTGGACGAGCGAGTGAGGCCTGACTCCGAGCGACCTCGCCGCCAAAAGGGGATTGTAGAAAGGGAAGCTATTGCCCATTGAGCTCATCATCATCATCATCCTCTGAGTGTGCTTGGCAACTCCTCTTTCTCTCTTGTGTGCGTTCTGGTGCCCACCCAATGCCTGTGAGCTGTAAAATGTCCTGGCACAGAAATTGCAGGAGAATAGCTTGTTGCTGCTTCTGGGTATTTTGTTGAAGCCTAGCCTCAACCACCCACCACCTGAATTCTCATCTTCTTCATCACCAGCCATTGGAGGTGGCATGTCATTTTCATCTTCCTGCTTGTTAAAAACCATCAAAACCAGATTGAAATTGGATTGGTTTGGTTTGGTTGATTATGTGGGAAGCTTGAAGGAGGGGCAGAGAGAGCTAGGTGAGGCTGCTAGAAATGCTTCTGCTTTGGTCTTAAATAGGGAGCAAGTGAAGTTGAGGAAGTTCATGGATATTAGTACCAAAAGAGGATGTGCAGCTCATCTAAAAACTCGTATTGACAGAAGAAGATGTTATAGTCTGTCTGGTTTATTTAAAAGATCTAATTAATAAGTGAAAATTCGTCTTTGAATATTAGGTGGTAATTGGATTCACATTTTATATTGATGTAAAACTTTAATACCTTCTCACGTGTTGAGTGCGAAAGATATGATGCGAGACGCCTACTATTAAAACTTGGCATTGGATTCAGACATCAACATAGTATCTAAACATGATATTTATGCCAAAAATTACAGTTTATGGTTCACGTGCAACGTCTCACATCAAATCTTTCACATCTGACACTGGCATGTGTGCTCGAGAGTGTTAAAGCTCCGTATAGATCAAATACAAAGCAATTGACGACATAATATTAAAGACGAGACCTCCACCCATCAACATGGGGTTTTAGGTAAGTCGGGATTTTAGAGATTGATATCTTGATATATTTATCAAGTTGTGATATGATCCACGTTTTCTTTAACGTATTCTCTAACAGTCTCTCTGACATGCTTAGGATTCCATATTGGTCCTCCACCTTCTAATCACTCTCTCAGCAGCACCAATCAACCGTTTAGGAAGCTAGTCACATCAAGATTGAAATAATTCATGTCTCACCCTCACTGTTCTCTTCTTTAAACTAACATGTAGTGTGGACATGAAGACAACTCTGCTACTGTTTCACTTTCCCAACACTTTTCTCTATAATTCAAGTGCTCAACACAATGTAAATGGCTTCAAAACCTATAGACCAATAGTCTAGTTGAAATAAAAACATGTGGAGAAATCTGCAGAATATGAACCACAGCTTCTCTCTGGTCTGTCATAGAAAATTAAACATATTCACTGTTCTGCATTATGGTTAGGTGTGTACAAAATTTCATGTCTAGTTGAAATAAAACAGTAGCATGCAACAATGAGGAACGTGTGGGGCAAAACAGCCAAAAACAGATATAAGTTCACTGATACCCACAAAAACTATAACCCTATTAAATTTTCTGTCCACAACCATAAATAAATGCTGAAAACAGCTACCAGTAGAATACAAAAGTGAAGTGTATACATGGCATGAGTTGGTGAATGTAACAGCCTTCACTAAAGCTATTGGTATAAAGAACAAAAATGGCAGTAGTATTATTAATGACTAGTACTCTGATCCATCAAGGCAACACATTCCTATGTCGTTCGCTCCACTTTGATTGACTCTTAATAAAAGCACAATTTCAGCCTAATAAAACAGTTTAACCCAAAAGACTGGTCTGGTAAGTAAGAGCACTTAGAATATATAATATCTTTTTCGAGATGGATTTACATCAAATAAATGGCGACGAAAAAATTTCAAGATTGTTTGGGTATCCGTAGTTTTCAGATGTATTATTGGAACGACGATTCAGATTTGGATTATTGCTTGTGTGAAGTGAGTTTTAGTGTGGCTCACTTGTCTTCTCTTTTCATATTCTTACAATAATTGTTGTAGCCATGAATTTGAACTAGCTAAGGTATGAGCTGATATGATTTATGGGCTTTTAGCCTTCCAAGGGTTAATGAAGTCACAATCTTATTAAGGTATAAAGTTAAAAAAGCATTTGATCCAGAAAGATGTGAGCAAGGGAGAGTCTCTCATCCTATTCTTGCCAGTTATGATGATAAACATTCCCATGCAAATCTCTTGAGACAGAATCGCATCAATTTTGTAATTGACTTAATGATGGCCTGAAGATGATTGATTCTCCGAGTTTGAAGTGATATTCTGAACTAGAAAAGTACTAGGATTTTCTGTGTTATCCTTAAAATTGTAACAAGGCAAGCAAGTTCCTACCACCACTTGCATGCGCATCATTGGTTCCTTAATATCAGTCCTACTATTCTACAGCCGGCTGAGAAGTAATCAAAATGATGGCCCAAAATTATACCATCCAATCCCAAAAGCAAGTTGGTGCATGCAAAAGTATTAGATATGGTTATGGGTGTCACAATTGTCACCTGATCTCATATTTATTGTTTTATTTATAAAAAAATAATCGCGTGTGGGTATTCAAACCATCAGGTAACATCTTGAGAGAATTCAAATCCAATTTTTTTCATGTGAACTGTTTTCAGCAATTTTCTACAAACACGACGTGACGCTCATTTTTTAGAGCAGCTTACTTAAGCACAACGATGCAAGGCCAAACACGATATGGCAAAGTGAAACACGACATGTCAGCCACTAAGCAAGTGATACAATGATAAACCGAGGAAGTAAAACATACACGTGCTTCATGCTTCCACCGATGCATCAGGTGGCGACATTCTTAAGAGTTAAGCAATGACAAGCAAGAAACTAAAACATACTGGTTCTCATGCTTTCAGCAAGTAGGAGGTGGCCCACAACGGACCACCTATGATGAAGCACGTAGGTGACTTGTGCTTCCATGAAGTAGGAGGTGACGAATTCTTAGAGATCACTTAGCATATTTTTTTACCTTAAAGAGCTGGAGAAACTAGTATAAATAGATGAACATGTGTAGGAACTTTTCATTCACCATTCTTGTAAATTCTACACTTTTGAACGTAAGAGTTAATTTGTGCAAGCTTCTCGTTCTTCCATTCTTACTCGTTGTCTTACTGTCCATTGAGGCTTACCTAGATCCTTTCGGGCATCTTATTCCCTAATTTAAGTGTCGAACATCCCGCATAACTCTAGGTCCTAAGGTCCTGAGTTCGAGTCACGCTGCGGTATATATCTCGCATTTATTTCCAATTTCTGTTGGACCTCTCTCAACTTCTATTGGGCCTTTCTCTCCCGGTGGGAGTCAAGTGGCAATATACTGGTAAGTAAGAGCATAGTCGAGCCCAAATCTTGATACAATTTGCCGATAAAAAAAGTGTCGGGCATCCCGCATAACTCTAGGTTCGAGTTTTGGGTCGCTTCAGTTTGTCTTGTATACTTCATTCACAATCCTTAGTTATCTCAAATTTATTGTTAAGTCTCGATTCACCTTAAAAGTTTAATATGAGTGTGGATTGTCAATGGAAAAGATATCATAGAAAATGGCAAAAATATGCTCTTTAATATAACATTTTTGCAAGATGATGTTATGTTATTTATTAATGACGAAAAATGCATTCTTGTGTAAAATATGTGTATTTTTATAAAAATGATAAAATTGCTTATGAAATTAGGAACTTTTAAAACATAATTAGAAAACAATTGTTATCTTAAAAAATTAAATTACAAATTTTAATTAGAATATAAAAACAGAAAATATTTATAAAAAATTCTTAATTTCAAAAGCAATTTCGTTAATTTTATATAAATAAATACTCACCCTCTCGCAAAAGTGTGAGAAACTTTTTGCTATTTTCCCTTGTATTAAAAAGATCAACCCTAGTAAGAGGATGCCAATTTGTAGCCCATCACTGACTGAGCCAAAGATGAAGTAAGTGATAGTTCCAAAATACTTGTGCACGTAGAATAAAGATAGATAAAGACAGGCATTTCATTTCCAACCAGAAGATTTTTCACATTCTCAAAGATGCAATGCATGGCTAGTAATCAACTCAGCTTTCTAACTCTAAAAAGAAGATGATGATATCAAAATCAACACCTCAGCTATGGCCATTGTTGGCAAGTTGCAAAGTCATAGCTCCCGCAACAAAAGGAGACAAGACCCTGAATTGGAATGACACAAGACAGTGCACCGACATGTTGTCAACATCTACATGTGCATCATATCAATTAGCACTCAAAGCTTCAACACTTTGATGTCTTCCACTTGCAGATAGTCATAATGCAACTATTTCAGGGGGATTTGTGATTTGTGAAGTTCACAATCAATATAAATCTTGAGCACCAGAGCAAAATGGGCATGCAGACTCTATAAGCTCTGTGTATGCAAAGAAACTAAAGGATCATAAATTATCAAGTTACATGTTGGTAATAAACCTAACTGACAAATGTGCACAAATTGCAACTCACAGATATAAATATCAGTTCCTAGTCTAACTGGCATGCCTGTTACGCTAAATATCAGTACACTTCCTTCAGGTTCTCGCCATAAGAAACACTACCCTATTGTGAAGTTTTGAATCCCAGATCTTTACATTCTGAAGTCGATAACACAGACTGTATTGTTAGCAAAACAGGCAGCGATCTTATCACCTTCTTTGTTCCAACAGACTTCAAATATACCCCCATCACCAGTATATGTTTTCACGATCTTGCCTTCTTTCAACGACCAGATATTTATGGATTTATCAAGAGACCCACTGGCCAAATATTCACCATTTGGACTGAATGCAACCGAGTATACTGGTTCCCTGGCAATTAAATTTAAAAAGGACATTCGAAAATAAAATTAGATGATCACTGAAATTATATTAAGTAAAAGAGGAGAATATAGTTCCCCGGTAAGAAAGAAAATCAAAAGCAATAGTATCTATGAAGTATACTTCAAACATAATTTACTAAATAGTAAGCAAGTCCATACTTGTGCCCGTCTAAGGTGCAGAGAAGTTTCCCAAGTTCCACATCCCATAACTTCACTGTTGAATCAAATGAGGCACTGCACAGAAACCAGAAGCATGTCATCCGAGAAACTAACACAACGAACTGATAAAATACCTCAAAATGAAGATGATCGTTGCATCCTGTATGAAATACGAGTGATCTTTCTCACTAGTTTTGTTTGGTTGTTTTTCTTTATCAGCAATAAGTTTTGTTTGGTTGTGTTTTCTAACAAATGAGGCAACCTTCTTTGCAAGAGATAATGGGCGAGAAAACACTGGTTGAGGATCAGAAAGACATTTGATGTGAGTTTGTTCAGTTACAACCTTCACCAGTCTCCAGATCCTCAAAATAAGATAAATTCTTTCAGTTTCATGAAGTACCAACTCTAACTTCTTTTTGCCTAAAAGCTTAAACAATTGATCTATTTTTCAAAATCCTATATCCAGTTTGGTGATAAACAGAAACAAACTGTCTAAAGCAAGGTATTTGAAGTTCAGAGACAACTTTGGGTTATGACTGAAGGGAAGTCAAACTTCAAGGCTGTGCATGAAATTAATTAGGCGCCCAAATCCATTCAGCTGACAGAAGTCAAACCACAACTTGAGAAGTTAAAAATAGATTGGTTAGTGTTCAACAAACTGCCTGTCCAAGAATTTCACATTCAATTGGATAAACTAGCTCTGTTGTAATCTTTCCCTCAAAATGGGAAGGGAACTTCATACTCTGGTAATATCGTTTCCATTTGCATAAGAATGTAGGATTATACATGAGCAATGTAAATTATAATCATAACAAACCTTGCGAGCACTAACTGCTGGTTAGGATTGTTTGTGCCTGCCCCAGTGGGACTCCATCTAATAGTGTATATTTCCTGCAAAATGGTTGGTTAGTGGGTAAGAGCAATGCCATAACTGTATAGAAGGGCATAGACATGCACACATACAAATTTTAGAGGAAAAATGAAGCTCAATGGTACCTTGGTATGCTCCCTTAAATCATGAACGTACTTATCCTGCTTCATGCTCCAGATCTGCGTCATTATTCTATATAAGTTTCCAGCTCAATAAGATATCATAGTATATGGTCAATTAAAATAAATAAACAAGAGAACCATATATGGTGAAATTGGCAAGATAAATCTCCTTCCAAAATGAAAATAGACAGAAACTTAGGTTCCAGGCAAGGAGACATGGAAACATAAATGTAGTGTGACGAGATATGTGAATCAGTTTAAAGAAACCACATTGGAATCAAAGATAACCTTGGCAGTAACATCATCAGAGCAAGAGGCCAACAGTGAACCTGTTGGATCCCATTTGACACAATTAACTTCACCCTGCAATTATACAAGTTCAAATAGTGAGGACAGAAATCTGTATGTTAACTTTATTTCTCAAACCAAGTGCACAATTAAGAAAGTATGACATGGTTGAGTGGTAATGTGCTAAAATATGTGCATTATGTACATATCAACAAATTATAAGATTGAATATCTGTACATGCAACTAAATAATAGTTTAAGCTCACAAGCACCACTAGTTGATATTTGACTAAGCATTATATTTAGAAATAGACCAATAAAGGTCCTGTTATAAGGTATTAAGACGCTCTAATAATATATGAGTTCTTCAGTATTAAAAAGGTTTCAAAATCTTGTTAGAGATGGTATACTTGTAAACTTTTTTTATCAGCAACACCACTGCCAACAAAGTTTAAACCCAAGACATACCTTAACTAAACCAAACACTTAGCCACTTACCCCCAACACGTGTTGGTTCTTATCATCTATTACCGAAGAGTATTGGGGAAAAATATTGCCTTCTCATGTTAGTAGTTTTATAGCATGACCTAATAACAAACAACCAACTCCAAAACCCATATAATTGTGTACGGAGTTGAGTTCACTTGCACTCTTTACGAGCTCAATGAGCCCAAAATAAAACATAATGTTATCTGATTAAATAAGTTTAAAATGGTAAGTTGAACATGCAACCAGTTTTTCGTGTATTAGTTGTAATGGGCTGGCACCAACAAACAACCTAACAATCCACTTAAAGTTTCAGCTGATATTTTTTTAGCCCCGTCTCTATGTCACTTGAACAATGGTTTCCATCAATAGAGAAGCTGAAACCCATATAACAAGGAAAATTTGAAGCATAAGCAAACCTGATGCCCAGCAAATGTTTTAATTGGGCGAATTTCTCCAATCTTGCAAACATATATCATATTGTCTGTGGAGCTCGTCGCAAATGAGGCATTATTCCGCCAGTCAACATCTAGGGTTGGACCTAATAGATAGCACATATAGAAGTTTACCGACAAGAATATATATCATTTGCAGAGGAACTAAAATCTGCATCCAATTCAATGAGGCACCTGAATGAAATTCAAATTGCTGTTTCCACTCCTCTGCCTTTACGTCCCATACAATGGCAGTTTTGTCGCAGCTACCAGTAAGAAGATAATCACCCTTCTTATTCCACTTCAGAGAGAAAATAGGTCCCTTGTGCTTGCTTAGGGTACTCTTTAATTCACCTGAGAAATAATAACAACAAGACAATTGGTTTCAGAAATTCCATAGATGCTGCAACAACTTCAATGCGATTACAATCAATCACAGAAGTACATTTAAAAACATGATAACAAAATCCAGCAGTAAGACCAGTGTAAGTAAAACAGAGAATTAAAGATACTATCAGTAATTGAGACTTAATGAATTGAAAATCATAGATGAAGTTTCCAGACTAAAGCAGCCACCTCAAAACTAACTAGGCAATGTAAATGATAACTTCACACTCAATAACTCTCCCCCATCTCTCCGTATTTTACATTTTCTACTGTTCTCATGTCATAACGTATCAACTCCAATTCAAATTCCGACTTAGTTTTTACTCAGAGTTTCAGATGTCTCTAATCTCACAAACCTTCACAATTTCAAGGAATCCAACAGAAAAAATAGAATTATAAGAATATATCACCAAACATAGATAATTTCTTTAGGCCAAAACTCATCTGGTATCTTTCTTGATTAAACCTAGTACCCACTAATTTTACATTTATACTTAACTGAAAAGAAATATGTGTGGTATATCATCAAATCAGTCATGTCATGAATATATTTCACATCTGTGTGGCTCTATATATTCTTCTCAAGTTTTTCTAATCCATGCCATAGCTGGTGACAAGCTCTTCATACAGCTAATGGTGTGTACACAATGTTTAAAGCAATGCGTGTATAAATAGCAGTAGAAACGCATAAAAGAAGGAACATGCTTAGGTATTCAAGATAGAAAAATCTCGATAGAATGTCTCACCATTTGTAGTCCAAATCCTAGCTTGTCCATCATATGACCCTGTAGCAAGTAGTGTGCCTTCACCCTACGGAAGGCCATGTTTCAATTTTCCAGAAACTAATGAAATAGTTCCAACAAAAAGAGGACAGGAGCAATGTAACCATAAAACTAAGACATAACAAATCAATGACAAATTGGCATCTTAAGACTATATTTCTTGTTTTCATAAAAGCAACTCAAAAGAATGGAACCAACATTTACAATAATAACAGACTGCAGTAACTGATTTTTAACAAAGAAAAAGGTCATTACTGTATAAAGAAGGAAAAAGAACCACATGCTTAATTAAAATAGTAGCCGGTCTTCCAATTAATGTGGAACACCAAAGATGAAGAATCACCTTAACATCTTTACGATTATATATCTTTAGCACCCAATTCCGTTATTTTTACGGGATTACTTTTTCCTGCACAACCCCAACCTCATTAAAGAAAAGACTTGCATATTTGGTTCTCTACTTTTGCTTCAGTTCGAGCCCCCTTGACCTCAAATTATTGGTGCCAACTTGTGAAGCATCAATATAATTGGCATAAGGCGTTAACAGATTCTACAGTCATATACTATTAGATCTAGCATACTTACAAACAAAATAATTGTAGAACCCTGGTACCCGTTAGCATAACTAATGTTATATCAACTACTTTTTACCCATAAACTTAAGTGACACTCACATTCCAATCAAGTGTTGTAACATCTTTACTCTTCTCATTTGTTCTACCCTTCACATGCTTTAGCACCAGCACATTAGAGGGTCGATTCTGTGGACCAGATCTGCAGGGTCCATCTGCTATTGTCCAGATACGAGCTGTTGAGTCTCCGGACCTAGAAATTAAAGTGATATGAGTGAATCATAACCCATAGATATCTCATGAAGTCCCATAAGAAACATAAACAAGCAAAATTTATTAATCAACACTCCATGATTCCTATAACTTCATTATCCCTATTGCAAATTGGATGGCTCACCTTTCCCTCTTAATTAGTCCAACATTTGCACTTAACAAGAAATGGTATTAAGGACGTTCCACTTTTGAATTTTTTATCAGGGAAAAACAAGCAAGAACAAAATATGTTGTTTCCGAGCTCATAACGAGAGAATATATTAAGGATGTCACTTGAAATCTTGATTATGGACTACAAGGAGGAACAAAATATGTGAAGTTTTTGGACCCAATACATTACAAATTTACAATTAACTTCTAAATTTGCCCAACATAGCAATTAAATCATCGCAGGTTATAGCAAGAGATTGACAAGCAACCGAATGTATTACTTGAAAGGTGTTGAAGCATAAAGTCTCACATTGATAAGTTAGAAAAAGAAATGTTATATAAAGGGAAGTGTAAAACCTAACTCTTAAGGTTGACCTTTTAGTTGTGTAGGTCCACACAATATATGTAACCCAAGTTGGTATAATAGTTTAGTTGATTTGAGTTTGGGTGTATTTGGCCTTGTGGCCCATTTGTTGCCTCCCTTTGTGGTCTGGAGTTCATATGCTTGTGTATTTTATGCTATGACCCACGTATAGAGAAGTCTAGCTCTAGCATTGGGGAGGAGTGTGGAAGTTTAGAGTCTCACATCGGACAAAAATAGAGAAATTTTAAAGAGTCAAACTCAATCGTTAAGATTGCACCATTAGTTGTGGAGTCCGACTCGATATATGTAACTCAATTTAAAATTTTACAAAAGAAATTTCAAGGCAAAGAAAGAAACAGACATAATAGGCAGGCTTACTCTTCAATTCAATCAAGACAATGATCCTAATTTGATTGCAGTTGTGGGAGTAAAAAAGATTGGAGAAGAGGATTTTTCTATTGATATTTGACGGCTAACACATTTTTGTGCCAATTTATTTCTACTCTACCTTAATGGAGTTATTTGACAGGTTTTTTAAGTTCCTCGTAGCAAGTAAGACTTTAGGTCAATTCATATAGGAAAGTAAAGCTTGTATGATCTATTTTCTCCCACTAAAAAAGCAAATCTGAATCGTCACACCTTAACCAATGATGAAGGGCAGATTCAAGCCTTTAACCAAACTAAGTTAAGGAGAACTAGACAATGATAAACATTAGGCGGCATTATCAGACATTAAATCTGGTTAAAATGTATTGGTTTATAAAGCTCCAAACCCAGCACAATCACATAAATTAGTAGTTTGACCATATGTGGCAGGTACACACTAATTTGATGTATCTAGGTTCTAGACACGCTTGATGATAATTGTCAAGTTGATTCATTTTGCACTAAGATATGGCTGTTTCTGGTTTAAATTCTAAGTGACTTATCAACTGACCTTGAGTAAACAGAAAATGTTTGTTCATAACCATATGTCCTTCTTACTAATTAGAATGTTAACATTTACTGCTCAAATATCCACATACGGAGCAATTACATACCCTGATGCAAGAAGTGAACCTGATGGACTCCATGCACAAGCACAAACCTGAAAATGTAAGGGAGGGTGAAGACCAAGTGTAAGGCATAATATATTGAACAAGGGTCAACTCAAATATAAGATAAAAGCTCTCAGAAGTTTAATAATGTGATATAAAACATATCCAGACCTCAGAAGTATGTCCTTCCAAAATTGTCACATCAGAACTAGGAATTTCAATAGACTGAAAAGCTGACGTTGATATATCCATAGGTTCTGGTCCTATCAAGCACAACGCCAATTTCAAAAGTTCAGATTAGGAAAATCATTGTAAAGGTGTAGTCCTCATGAAACCTACAGATTTGTGCCACTAACATCAATAAGCAATTCAATGCGAAGCCAGCTTTCAAAAGGATAAGTTTACTAACAACGTAATAAATTACTCTAGACCATCATAAGCTATATGGTGATGGTTGCAAACACAAAAATCTGCTTAAAAGTCTCATCTTAGTCATTGGTTTATAGTGTGGAATGCCAAACCCATGCCCAGCAAATGTTGGAAATAATTAGCAATTTTATTCAAATGTTTGCTAATGATTGTCTTAATTCCAAGGTATCCATTACAAGTCAACTTTTCATTCAAAAAAATTTACCATGTTTCCATTTCAAGTTCACCATGTCTAAGGGTTAAGTACCAACTTTACCATTCACCACCAAAAGCAGCAAAAGGTTCCTACTTAGTCTGCCTGTTTTGACTCCATATATAGAAATAATGTGTGCAAATGAAAATTTAGATGACTATAATATTATCTCCAGTTATAGTGTTATACTAGAAATATTCATCATATATGTGGTCTTTCTCATGTATCTTTGACACTAACTTGGAAGTTTATGGATAGCGACACAAAAGGTAAAGGTTATCCTTCTTTATCTACAACGTTGAAACAAAATGTTTAGAACTAACTTTAACATAATTATATATATGAAACTTGAACTTTTCAATTGAAAAATGCACTTGTTCTAACATATCATGTGTTATGTTTTATTTCAGAAATAATAATAATGGGGAATCCCATGTCTGTAATGTGGCTTGTATCTGTGTTTTAATTCATGCATCAGAGATACTAAGTATGCCCTTTGTTTTCTCATGAATTGAATTCCTAGCTATTTCAGCCTTCAATGCTACTGAAGGTTTCCTAAAATGCAAATTAAACTATTATTTAAGGAAATTATTCCAAACTAAAGCAATGACTCGTTACATTTATTAATAAATATTTCAAGTGAAACTAACAAGTAGCAAAACAAGGTTGAAGTAAAATAGTAATTTTCCCTGACAAATAACAATACTAGCAGAGCAAATAATAATACCCACAAATGTTTACTTGAAGTACTAATTGATATAAATTTCAATCAATAGTAGGAAAAAGATAGAGTAAAGGGAATAATGAAATATTGAGAGGAGAATAAAGTGAAAGCAAATTCACCTCCAGGAACTCCAGTTTCTTCATGTTTGGCAATAATCTTATCTTCTTGATCTGTAAGCATTTCTCTATCCACATGATCCTCAATGTGCTTTTCTCGCTGCTTTTCCATCCTCTCGATATCCCTTTCTCGTTCTTTATCCTTTTCTCTTTCTTTTTCTTTTTCCCGGTCCTTCTCCCTCTCACGTTCCTTCTCCTTTTCGTGTTTTTCCTTCTCCTTCATTCGAATACGCTCTCTTTCACGTTCTCTCTCCAACTCTTTGTCCTTATCTTTATCCTTTTGTAGATTTTTCCTCTTTTCTCTTATGATTTGCCGCAGCTCATTGACATCTTTTGTGATAAGATCTATAGGTTGTAAGAATGAGAAATCTTCATCCTCTTCCATATCAGTCTGGCAAGCTTAAGGAAACACTGATTAATGTATAATCCAAATTAAGCATACAAATCAAATTCTTAAAGATACAATGTCACAATGCTAAAAGACCAAAAGTATGTTATACAAATCAAAGGATTGAGGCATTCTAACATTACTCAAGTTCGCTTCCATCTCCAAATACTGCATTCCTTTTTGTATGAAGGTAATAAGGGCACCGGGTGGAACCAAATTGCCATCAATGGTGCACTTGTTAATACCTGCTTCATATCCTAGAGAAAAAGCTGAATGTATAAAGCCTGCACAAAGATGACAGGAAGAATGTGAAACCCCCCATAACTAACAGCTATGATAATTTTACAATAGCATTGTTGTTAAGCAAGATTCAGTGCATGAAGCTCCCACTATCGTGAGATCTTGGAGATCACTTGCCCGTGTCACAACACTGTTTCCCCAACTCCAAACTGTAATGTCACTGTCAGAACTCGCAAGGTAGCAACCTTGTAGTTGCATCATCTCTTGCACATGGCAAAGAAATAAATTTATATGGTAATATTTTGACAATTTGGAGGTGAATGTTTTCCTTTCTATAATATTCTATTGAAGAATGCTGACCCATGAAGTGCTCAAAGGATTGAATGCAAACTTTACAAGTCTATTTGTGTTAAATTAAAAAACATAGAAAAAGTTCAGACCAGCTTGGCAACTTATGAACTTATTCCAAACCCAACTTGCTTGTCAAGTTCACTCACAAAAATTGTTTATATATTGTTGCAATATTCACTAACACTCCATGGGAACAGCATAGGAATACATAAACTGCAAACAAAACAAAACAAAAACTTAACTCCATACACACCGGATGAAAAAAAAGAACCAAAAGAGAAAACCCATTAACAGATCTACCAAAAACACTTAGCTTTGAAGTAAAACCTAGAGTTCATCCCAACCAAATAACCTTCCAGCCCTAATCATGCCCTAATCTAGTCATGAAAGTCAAAAATCAGCAATAACTACTTACAATTTCAAATCACGAGCTTCAATAAGGTGACTCTAAACAAACCCTGAATCAAATTATCTGATAATACATATGTAATCATGTATACACACACATTCAAAGAACAAAGAGTAAAGAAAACAGAATCTACGATGCGAACCGAAACAACTTTGAAAAATTGCCAAAATCATCAAAAAAATTGAAAAACAATGAGGCTCTGGTAACGAATGAGCTTGCCTGATTCCTGAAGGTAACGGAAAACGAGGTAATTCAACTCGACGGAAGTGAGGGAGGTCATGGTCGCTTGGCGAGAGGCTTCGAGGTGGAGGAGCAAGCTCAGAGGATCAAAAGGACCCTCAGAAACTGTGTCGACGCCGGCGAGAGAATCGTTCTGTAATTGGGGCTCTCTCGGGACCGTAAAAACGGGAGAGGAGAAAATGAGGTCACTGTGAGATTCTCAAACTTCGATTATTGTCGCTATATTCTCTTTATAATCTTATTATTCGACTGTATTGTAACTGAAACAGAAAATTTTGTGCTTAACGACAAAAGATGAAGGCGTTTTTGGTAAATTGGCAATTGGAATGAACTTATCTCGTAAAAGCAACAATATTTTTGAATAATTTATTCATCTCCAAATTTCCAATGTAGTTATGATTTTGAATTTAAGCAAACACTAGTTAAAAATTGGGTTGTTCATGGTACGGTTAACCAAATAAAATGGTCTACAATTGAATCAAATCAAGACTTTTGATTTTATAATTTTAGATCCATAATTAAAATTGAGTACAATTAAGTGGTAAGTTTTTAATCACTAGATAGTGGTTCGGTTGTTAGTTTAAACGAACTAACCAAATTTTATGGGTGATATTTAAGCCTAATTTTTTTATCCTTTCATTAAATCAATTTTGAGAGCCTTTATAAAATAAAATTAAGATGATACAAAGACGATTCCATAAACCTGAATAGAAAAGAAACACCGATTATTTGCCTTACCCTAGTTGTGAATCGGTACAATTCAAAATTGTATTAAGGTAAGATTTTGAAATCAGAATGTCAACGAAAAAAGGGAAGAAGTCAATAAGGTAAAGGTTGTTGCGACATAGTCAGTGGATGAATGAAATTGAAAGATGTGTAAAAGTTTTTGTGTAGAGTTAAACGACGTCGTTTGTGAGAATAAAAAATATCACATTCATAATACGTGCATAATTTTGAGTGTGGCATGTGGTAAGTGAAATTTTAGTATACCAACTGTTAGAATATTACTTATATTTTATATTTCCTATATTTTATTCTTTTTCTAGATTATTCCTATTACCTAATAATTAGATTTCTTATTCAATTGTGTATTAGGGTTTCCTATTACCTCTATAAATAGAGGCATATGTATTCACAACAACTATCAATAATATTCTCTACACTATTTCTATCATGGTATCAGAGCCTGGTTAAATCTCCAATAAAGTTTCGCTTTGCCCACTCATCGATAATTTATGATTCTGTTAGGTGGGTAAGGCAATCAAATTATTAGCTTCCGCATAATGACGTCATCCACCATCTTACACCGTCATCTAACATCTGAGCGCCATCATCTGCGCCGTCATCCGCCTATTTACATCTATCTACAAGTGTCTCGCGATATCTACAAGTATCTCGCGACGCCTATCGACAAGTGTCTCGCGACGCCTATCTACAATTGTCTTACATCGCCTATTTACAAGTGTCTCACAACACATATCATCAAGTGCCTCGCAGCACCTATCATCAAGTATCTACTCAAAGCACCTACCTATATCAATCTACCATATCAACTGTCTCATATTCAAGATATTCAAGATAATCAAGGCTTTCCAAACTCAATTCAGCGATTTACAACCAATTTGAGTTTGAGGGGTTGTTAGAATATTACTTATATTTTATGTTTTATATATTTTATTCCTTTTCTAGATTATTCCTATTACCTAATAATTAAGTTTTATATTCAATTGTGTATTAGGGTTGCCTATTGCCTCTATAAATAGAGGCCTATGTATTCACAACAACTATTAATAATATTCTCTACACTATTTCTATCACCAACGATTTATCATTGTATGAACTGTATGTGAACCAAAATTGACTGATTCACTTATAAAAAATCATAACCTAAACATAATTTATGATTTTCGATTTTTTTATTTGGTTCGGTTCTGTAAAAGACCATCATGATAAACCACGGAGTATATGGTACTTTATGAATGATTTAAATGGCACGATAATTTCATATGAGATGATATCATGGATTTTTTTAATTATGTTTCTCTTTTTGTGATAAGAATGAAGCTGGTGATTAGTAAAATTTTAAAAAAAAATAAAAGGAAAAGGCAGTGAAAAAATCATTATCATCAATTTTTTAATTTGAATTCAATAAAACTATTATAGAATAATTTATAGGAAAAATTCCAGATAACCCCCCTTAACTATACGCGAGTCTCACATGAACTCTTTTAAGTACAAAATCAATCTGAGAGGTGCCTT
>JAYMTP010000734.1:0-29721 GCA_036897365.1 Geranium brycei
GAAAAAAATTTATACGACTTTTTTTTTCCTGAATTCTCGGGCCAAGGGGGGGCGGGTGCCCCCCTGGATCCGCCACTGCCCCCTCTGCAATCTGATCCTTTGGCTTGCGCGAAACGACTTCATCTACAACAACACTCCTCCCAGTTCAGAGGCCATTATCTCGAAGATCACTTTTTTGTTGGATGGTCTCTCCTTGTAAGCTGTTTCCATTTCACTCATAAATTCTCAAAATTGTAATCACATCTCATGTAATCCTTGCCCTTGCTTCCATCTTGGAAGCTTGGGAAAGCTCAATAAACTTCACACCTTCGCTGAGCAAAAAAAAACCGTAGAGATGAGATTAAACGAAAAAATTTGTATATAGTTAGTAAGTGTTTTTTTTGTTGAAACCTGATTGTCGATATCACCATAAATAACAAAGAAGATGGTTGGATTTAGGAAGAAAAGAATCACGCCGTAATGGCGAACGCGTGCTAGTTGCTTCCGAGGTTGACACGGTTGTCTCTCTAGTGCGTGCCCACTCGCACAGAAAATTTGTATTCAGGGACGAGAGAGTGCGGGAAAAACTGGTAGAGAACGGTCGCTTCGATTTGACGAACAACAAACCGCAACTGTCAGATCGCACAATCGAGTACCAGCGAACGAGAATAATTGTGTCAAGGGAATATTGCAAAAAGTCTCCCTATAATTATGTTTTTTTGCACAAACTCTCCCTTCAGTGTATTTGTGCAAAAACTCTCAATCACTCATGTTCATTTTTACAAAAAAATCTCCCTTACTCATGTTCATTTTTGCACAGTCTATACAAATCTGTGAAAATTAATGGAAGTGTCAATTAAGTGTTAACTCAAACGCTTAGGAGTGGGCATTTTGGCAACAGAACCGGAGACCGAATCCGAACTGAATCAGAACCAAAACTGAAAAACCAAAAACCACAGATAACGATTCCAGTTCTGGTTCTTAAAATAAAGAACCGTAGAGTTCGCATGATTTGATCCTGTTGAAATAGAGACGATGCAATTGTTTCTTTTATAAAAAAAATACTACTCAAATTTGAAGTTTACGTATATTAGAGGTACTCAAAGCCACCTAAAGAAAGCTTTTGAACCATAGGCCCAAAGATTGAGCCAAATGTGAGTAAATATATTTCCTACTTCTCAACATAACTTTTACACTTCACTGAACGGGTCTTAAAATAAGTACTTTATTTTTAGTAAGCCTAGCTAGTTAACTCAACCAACAAAGTTTATATTTCATTTGTAAAATTTGACCCGACATATATTTAATCTGACTACTTAAAATCTATATCATATCACATATGTATAATTTGATTGACTTAGTCTCCTATTGCCTCCTTTCTACACTAGAGAGAAAAGGAAAATGAGAAAAAATCGAGAAAGAAAGGGAAGAATTTACGTTCGATTCGAAAAGAAATTAGGGTTTCTTTGAATTCTTTCCTATGTTTTGCTCACCTCTTTGTAATCGTTGACTGAATCGATTTTGCGCAAGAATTGCGTGAGAATTGAGAAGAGACCCACGCAACGTTTAGACAAGTCAGGTGGAAGCACGTGTGTGTGGTTGATACCATGGTCGGTTCGGTCCGGTTTTTAAGATATCAAATCGCACCCGAACCGGCTCACTTGTCGGTTGCCATGATAACCGACCGCCAAAACCAAATTCGGAACCAGCGACAGAAAGCAGAACGTCCTCGACACAGGCAACAGAGCCATTGAAACCCACCACCGGCAACGGAACCCACAATGTTTACAGAAGACAAATCACACAATAAGGTTACACATTAATTTCAAGAGTCCCACTTAACATATTTATCCATCTTGGAACTAAATTTACAATGTTATCCCATAAATTAATTAATGATAACTAGCAGATGATCCTAAAGAGGGAATACGAGCTAGAATTATATCGGGTAATAAATTATCAAAATACATCAAGATGAGATGACAGAATTGAAAATGATGATGGATACAATGGCCCTTCTATTCGGTCTCGGTCCAAAATTCCGACCAAGACATTGAACTTCTATTACCCTTTTTGAGAACATTCTTGCACTCCATGAGCTTGGGCTTGATGCGATATCAAAACATAACTTACAGGTTGAATTTTTCTATCAAACTTTTACCCAACGTGTCAAGTAATAAATATATTTAAAAAAGAAAACTTGACGAAACAAATTATAATGTCAAAAAATGAACACTCTAGTCCAATCCAAATAGTAATGTCCCATTTCATTCATATGTTCCTGTGCCGATACGAAAAAACTATTTTATTTCCTCATAGTCATAAGTATTTATCACGTCACATTATTACTGTACATTGACATAATTGAAAATGAGGTAAAATTTGTGTCCACCACAACAAAAGAAATTACACGAGCCATAATAAATGTTGTTAGATGACGAAATTAAATGTGCACGAAAACACAGCTTTAACCGTGTATTCTTTTTATGAATAATATTAATGATGAGAGTAATTAATTAAGTACTGTGCGTATAGTGCGAGTATACATTCATAAAAAAAAATAACGAAAATAGCCCAAGACAAGAACATTAATGCCACATTCACTTAGGTTACTCCAAGTGAATGTGTACACACATGTTCCATCTGATTTGCCATTTTGTAAGCTCTCATGTGTAGTCCTATATATATATATATACACACACATATATGTGCATGCATGTATTGGAAACATATAGTTCTATGTGTGTATACGTACCTTAATTAAGCTTAAGGTTCAGAAATGGGAAGGTCTCCATGTTGTGAGAAGGTGGGGTTGAAGAAGGGTCCATGGACTCCTGAGGAGGACCAGAAGCTCTTGGCTCACATCGATCGTCATGGCGATGGAAGCTGGCACTCCTTGCCCGCCAAGGCCGGTGAGATTTATTTACTCGTGTTTAATTGAGTTGACACTACTAAAAATTAGGTTTTTCCCGGCCAACCATTTTATTCAGGAAAAGCAGAAAAATCGGTCGGGAATGACCTAAAATCCAATAGTGTGATCATGATACATAGATCAGTTAATAAACATATGATTTAAGTTGTCAGATTATGGATGTCATGTACATGAATTATAAACATGTGAAATTTGAGTTCAAGTTATAAAACGAATATGAAACCAGAAATATCAAAATTTACAGTCTGAAACGTTGTTGTTTCACAAATTTTATTACTTTTTGATGTAAGCTGATAAACATATTTTGTCAAACATCTCACATTTTCGAAATACGAACAGGGCTTCAGAGATGTGGCAAGAGTTGTCGGCTGAGGTGGATAAACTATTTAAAACCCGGCATCAAACGGGGAAAATTTAGCTTACAGGAAGAAGAGACCATGATCCAACTCCATGCTCTTCTCGGAAACAGGTCGGTCGAAGAAACATGTGTACACTCGGTTCTGACTAGCATCTGGCGTTTTCTAAAACACTGCTCTAATACATACTTATTCACATGTACAAAACTTAATAATGTTTTCGTTTTCCAGATGGTCGGTGATAGCAGCTTATTTACCCAAAAGAACTGATAACGAGATAAAAAACTACTGGAACACCCACGTGAAGAAGAAGTTGACCAAGATGGGAATCGACCATGTCACCCACAAGCCCAAGAGTGGCACCAATAGCTCGGCCTGGTCCGGTTGGGGTCTCAGCCATATGGCTCAGTGGGAGACCACCCGGCTCGAAGCCGAGGCCCGGCTCGTCCGCCAATCCAAGCTCCAGCTCGCCCCGACGTCATCAAAACCCCAACCCGAGCCACGCCAAGTCCTATTCCAAGGTTATGGCCGTACGGACTATAATGTCACGGTCGAGAGCGACCTTCTCGAGAAGGGTATAATTGGGAATTCATGTTCCGGTTCTGAGGGTGTGTTTGGGCATGGTGGAAGCTTCGAGAACAATAATGAAGATTGGGAGAACAACATCATGAGTTTGGTGGATGCTTCTGATTTTCCATTGGACGAAGAGTTTGATGTTTCTCCTCATTTTATGTTATGAAATAGTCGCGTTGTAGAAATAATAATGTTAGCGGGTAATAAGATTATAAGCATGACGTACTAATTGAGACTCTCGAACTCTGGTTTTGAAACCAGAGAAAGTAATCCCCTAACCACTGAGACACTTCAGTTGGTTCCCTGTATTCCTTCTTTGTAATGGACTTTGATGTAAGTTGCATATTATGCCCTAAATATATGTCCGAGTTTTAATATCTCTATTACAATTTTGAGAGATAGGTATAGGCGTTTAAACGCTTCATTAATAATAAAAAAATTGGCAACTTGAACAAGATTCGAGTTTGAATATTTTTTTTCAAGACAAACTCGAGTTTAAATACACGAACCTTAGCCAAATAAGTTTTCGAGGCAAGTCGTATTTGAGTTTGATGTTTGTATAGTCATATATTTACTCTAAATTTGGTTAGAAGAAGTAAATAAATATATTTACAAAATGTGTTTTATGTAAAATGATTGAGTATAACAACTATAGAATTAGAGGAGGTAAATAAATATTTTTAGAAAAGCTATATTTTAAAAATATTTACAAAAAATAATTTTTCAAAATAAAACTAATATTATTGCGTAAAAAAATTGGAGAATGTATAATTTTTTTGTCAAATTTGAAACCATGACTTTAAGGAAATGAGTAAATTTGCACTTTTACTAGGGGACTAAGAATTTGATTTTGTAATTTCACACGATGTTTTTATATACAGATTGTTTAAATTTATCAAACTATCCATTTAGTGCAGGTAGTTGGACAACTAATAATTATTTTATTATTATAATTAATTAATTAAATTCTGAAAACAAAGAATAGTGTATTCTTCTTCTTCTTAATTTTATTGATCAACGCAATTGCATATTTATATAAGTTTGCTAGCAGAATAAAGGCAACTAATAAAAGGAAACTAAATATAGGCAAGTTAATGACTCGGCCACCAAGTCATTGAGAAATTAAGTAAGATAATATCATCATTATTTTAATACTGACAATAAATTTTTTGGTATAAAATTTGCCTTTCTGGATCTGCCCCTGGATGGTATATGTTATATTTCTACCATTTTCTCATAAATCTATGTTGAACATGGATTTTAAGCCAAAATCTTGATACAAATGGCCGCTTACAAAACAATATTGACACAACACATATGCTATTAAGCATGCATGCAAATTAAATTTTCAATTCGTTCATGGTTCCAACTTTTTCGAATATAGACAGAGAGACAAATTAATATACCATATATACAAAGAGAGAAACCGAAAATTTATCGAGTCTCTTTGCAGGGTGCATGTATATTGATAGAGAGTATAGTATTTGCCTTTTGCTTCGCTTTGGGACATGAAAACGTACATTTATGCATGATATACATATATAGAGACACACACATTAATGTATAAGGTACATTAGATTGGTAAGAGCTCATAACTATATATATTCATGGATTCTTGTTTTTTGAATTGACATGTTACCAAGGTTGATATAAATTTTTGAAACGATATTGTCATCGTATATGCGTAAGTGTATACACAAATATTTCATATTCAAGTGCCAACATATGGATAATGAGTACACTTGCACACTTGTATATTTTGCAAAACTTCTTGGTTAGTTCTACTTTTTTTATTCGGTCGAATTGTGAATTTAAAACATGTTTTTTTCCTCAAGAAAGGGTGATAATTTTTAGAGAGCCTACCTAAGCTTCAAAGGAGAGAACATAGGCAGGGCAGAGATTACAAAATAGCAATCAATATGCGGATGAGTTACATTTTGAAATATGAGAAAAACAAAATTGAGATATATGTTGAAAGCGAGCAGGGGAGTTTTGGAAGAAAGCAAACCTTTTAAGGCAAGCCATATGTCGTTGAAGAGCAATGCATGAAATTATTTTTTCTCATGCATAGAAATTAAGGGTCAGTGTTCATTATTCAAAGATTCAAGACACTCGATTCAAGTTTTTTTAGTTCAAGATTATAAAAGTGTTCAAAAGATTTAGTGATTTGTCCTTAAAAGCGCTCGTCGTATCAAAGAAGAATAGTCAAAATGTTCAAAAGGTTAGTGATTGTCCCTAAAATCACCCGGTTTCTCAAAGATAAATAACCAAAGCGTTCAAAGATCATCAAGGCCAAAGGTCATTGTTCATCAAAGTGGTCAAGTTCATACTCAATTTAGTTTATCAACCGACTTAAGTTTGAGAAGATTTGTTAGAATAAATAAGAAATGAGTTGAGGTTTCTCCTGATTTAGTTTAGGTTTATTACACGATATTTTTTATCATTATTAGTTTTCCTATTTAGTTTGTTCTGTGGCCTATATAAATGGTTCTTTTTTATGGTAATCGACAATAATATCAATAATATTTGTCTCCACTCTATTTCTGATGGCAATCTTTCTAAAAATAGCTATGTACTAGTGAGGTGGAAGGGCCTATGGAAACTAACCATGGACTAATTAAAAATTAATCAAAATAATAGACAAATCATGAATTAATAGAGAATTATTCGGAACCTAACCAATCTCTTGTGGGAGATTTTTAGAACCCTCGTTACCAACATGTCAATTTTAATTTTATAGAAAATGATTTGGTTAACTTGCATGCCTTGCTTGATATAAAATATGTAACATCATTAGATCTGAATTAGTATTTCTTTTTCTAGACTCTACATGTATAATATATATGTCGTAATTGGTGCTGTAATAATATAGTATCATGTTACATTACTACTGTACCTCGACAAAATTGAAAACAAGGTAAAATTGGTGTCCACACATCAAGAAAAATTACATGTACGAGTTATAATAAATGTTGTTAGATGACACGAAATTAAATGTGTACGGAAAACCCAGCTTTAATCGTGTAATCTTTTTACGAATCGATCGTGGTACCAAAATGACGTACGCTTAATCCATAATTAATAGCATTAATGAAGGAGTAATTAAGTGCAACCAAAACATTAATGCGACTCGAAATGAATGTGTAAATGTACCTGTTCCATCTAAAATTTTTCCATTTCCTAACCTCTCATGTTCATATGGTGTGTTTAGTCCTTTATATATGACAAATCAGGTGAAAGTCATATCATTTCGTGAAAAAATGAGAACTAATTCTGATAATTGAAAATAAGTGAATGCCTAACAAAAAAATTTTGGACATTGGAAATAAGTGAATGCTCGGCGGTTTTAACGTTCTCACTACAAAACTAGTTCTCAACTGAACGTTTCCATGTATACGTGTGTGTGTGTTGAAAACACAATCCTATATATATGCGTTCTATAACTTATTAAGGTTCAGAATGGGCCAGTTGAATAAATGTGTATGTATATATTTTTTGCTCAATGAAAGGTAATATTATTAAAGAGCCTACCTAAGCTTCCAAGGAGGAAACAAAGACAGGGCAGAGATTACCAAATGACAATCACTGTGTGTGAGATACAATTATGACGTATGACTGAAAATAAAATTGAGGAAAAGAAAGAAATCAAGTCAACAAGGGGAGATAAGCAAGTTTTCCAAGGCAAGCCATCTGATGTTGAGGAGATTTTTCTGATAATGGCTTCAGCGTTGGGGGTGGCATTGTTGTAAATGAAATCATTCCGGGCAAGCCATAGATTCCATAGAATTATGTTGCAAAGAGGGTTTCATGAGGATGAGGTATTGCGGTCTGTATTGAGGTGAGGCCAGAGATCAAAAAATTCTCTAATCAACTTCGGAAAGGCACATTGAAACCCATAGTCTGATAGAAAGAACCCCCATATTTCTTGAATCCATACGCAGTGAAGTAATAAAACATGTTCAGATGTCCATGCGCAGCAAGCCAGCTAAAACATTGGATTTTCGGGGGGTTTCGAGGTTGCCAAATTAACTTTGGCCAGCGGTCAGGAGACGAGTCTAAGCCATGGACCAGATCGTACATAGCCTTTACTGAGTAGTCTTCTTCGTTGTGAGTGTGTGTGTGTATATATATATATATACATATACACACGTATAAAAATGTCTAATGATCGGGTCGGTGATAGCAACTTATTTACCTAAAAGAACTGATAACGGAAGAAAAGAAACTTACATGGTAGACAAATTCAATTTTCAATTCATTCCGTCAGAAGCCCAACTCACTTATGAGCTCAAGCTGATAGGTGGAGGCTCAAATTATTATTTGAACTGGTGAACAGATTCACATAATTCAAATACAGTATTCTAACACATTCATATGTTTCCAACCTTTTCAAGACGGATAGGGAAACAAATTAATATTATGTGTACAAAAGAGAAACCGAAAATTTATCAACTCTCTGTGCAGGGTGAATGAACAGTGATAGGGAGTATATATAGTATTTGCGTTTTTCTTGATAAAACGTACATTTATGCATGATATACACATATAAAGACACACACATTAATGTTTAAGGTACAATAAGTTGGTAAGAGCTCATTACTATATTCATGTAATAATCTTATTTTTTGAATAGATGTGTTACGAAGTTAATTGATATAAATTTTAGAGCAATATTGTCATCATATATATGCTCAAGTGTATACACAAATATTTCATACTCAAGTGCCAACATGTGGATATGAAGTACACTCACGAACTTGTATTTCGCAAAACTCATAAATGGAAATTTAAAAGACAAGACACATAATCCATATAGAAGTGTGACCTGGTGCGAACTAGACCACGCCGTGTGAACCCATACGAATCAGCTGGGTGGTGACACATGCACATGTGTTTTCCATATGTGTTTTGAGTTTGTTAGGAGTTCATCGAAATGGTTATATATTGTCTATTAAGTGGTGTGTGTTACCGAATCCGCGTGTTTGGTTATCGATTTGGTCCGTCTGCGTGTATTTGAGATGAAAATTATGTAGGCGCCTATGGGTGTTCATCGGGTCGGGTTGGGTAAATCCAACCGAGTTCGGGTTCGCCCAAGTCTCGGGTCTAGAAAATCAGACTCAAGACTTGACTCGGGAGAGGTGTCGGGTGGTCGGGTTTGGGTGTAGTCGAGTGTCGGGTGAGTCGTGTACAACCCAAATTACCCGATGGCCCCAAAAAATTGAGCCAATTTCAATTGAAATCAGAGCTAATCCGAAATCCAAACACTAACCCTAACCCTAAACCCCCAAATTTAAAAACTTTAACTCAAAATTGAAATCAATTCGAATTCGAAACCTTCAATCCCAAATTAAAATTGCAATTGGAACCCTTAATTGAACTCTAATAGAGATAAAAGGGTTGGCCCATTTTAATAATTGGTTGTCGGGTGATTCAGGTGACTCGGTGGTTTCGTAGATGTCACCCGAGACTCAACTCAACCTCTGTCAGGTTGGGTCGATCCAACCCATTTTCTACACGGTTTTGTTGAGTCTCGGGTCAATCGGGTTTGGATTGGATTGTGTCGTCGGGTGAGTCGGGTACCGGGTAAAAATGGACAACCCTACGCTTAATCAATATCTTTTCATTGTTATAAAAAAGGTGAATACTATTTTTATATTACAAAAATAATTGTAACGAGGGGTAAATTAATTATTATTTTTGTATTAGTAATACAGCAACGCATGTGCTTGCTAAATTTGTTTTATATAATTCGAGATGAGACTCGGGCGGAACGTTTATACTGCAGGATATCCTGACTGCTGTCAGATGTGATGTCGATCGTCTAGCCTAATAAAGCCAAGTTTTCTCAAGAAAAATTATTTTGTTTGCATTAGTAATAAATTAGAAAAAGTAACGGATATAAATGTAATAGCATTACAAAATTTTAATACAAGATGGGCTGAATAAATTAACTATAGGCCTATAAAAAAAAGGCCGACAAGGCCCAGCCCATGAAAGGAAATGGGCTGTAGTCTGTAGCCTATCACAAAATAATGTATTTGTATAATTGTATTCATTTAATTTTTTTCATTTCCGTTTTATATACCAGTTAAATAAAATCACAATTTATTTTATCGGATAATGACGTTTATACCCAACTATATATGATCAGGCTGCTCAAAACTTACCAGACCGACCAAACCATCTGACTCAAAATAATAATAAAAAAAAATTTGTTCGGTTTTGTTATAAAAACCAAAATTTTGTCAACTCAATTTTGCTTTATAAAATTAAGACCGATAAAAATCAAACCGATAAACCAATCAGCTTGGACATGTAGCTTACTTTAAGTCATCGATTTTTATTAATTGTGTCGAAAATAATTGGGCCAACAAAAGAATAAGTCAAAACCGGTACAATATGTGAAAATTTCATAAAATTCTGTTTAAAAAAATCAAATTGAAAACCGATAAGTCAAAACCGGCTCAAAATGTGAGAATCATGAAATTTATTTCAAGAAAATTCTAACCTTACCAAAATAAAGGTTCAAAACTAAATTGAACCGAATTTTAACGTTTTCAATTTTCATAATTTTACAATTGAATAGAATAGTTTGGTTGGATTTTGAATAGGTTCGCTTCAAAACTGAACAGTGAACAACCATAAGTTGAAGTAATTTTTAAAGAAAATTTGAGCATAATTAAATGAGAATCTCCTATATTTAATAGTAAATTTCCCTTATTTTATTCATTAATAAATAATTATGAAAAGGACAAAAATACCAACTCTCTTCTTTACTTCATTTCTTGAGGGTTCCATGATTCTGGAGCTTTCATTTATGTCTAAGCTTCGGAGAGTCTCTGTGGATCTGCGTCTATAACGGTAACTTCTCTTCTGATTATTCAATTTTTTTCTAGTGAAAAACACTATATATCATTTATTTAATTCATATTGTTGTTGAGTATCTGATCAATTAGTACTGGTAAATCAATTGGTCTACTTGTATGTTGAAGTTTGGTTAAATTGCAATTTTTGCAAATTTAGGGCAATTCTTGATTTGATCAAGTGAAACATTTTGAGGTAGGTTGATTTTTGGACAAATGGGTTTACAAATTTGTGGTAATGGAATTAATTAGTGTGTTTTATTTGGTTTGTTCATTAAAATTTGTGGTGTAATCACAAGTTATGAACTAAGTTCGGGAAATAGAACTTGTGAGCTCTCACTGTGGAACTGCATTGAAAGTTGAAATCATTTGATTTTGGAAATGTGTTTTGCCTAATGGAGTTTTCGCTGGTTGTGTAACTTTTGTGGCGGTGAAGGGGGAGAAGCATTACTCTGTAACGGTTATGGTGTGTTGCTCTGTGAAGTGTGTTCGGGAACTCGTAAGCTACTCTTTTGACCACGAAGAAAGTCGAGGGCCATATACATATAATTGGGTTAAACTGTTAATGCCATAACTCTGGGAGTTTTGGGTTTAAAGTTGATACAGATGAAATTAAAAAAATGGGCGTACTTTTGTTTTCAGGGTTGATAAGGTCGAGTAATTCCCAATGATTTCTGTTTTGGTAGAATCTCATATATATATCTTCCCAAATTATATGGAAACAAATGTTGCTAACTACAACGTTACTTTCATCGATCGGTCTAATTATGTCTTTCTCTGCAAGACTAGTGTGACATGAAGAATCTTAATCTCGATTCTCTGGTTTTCTTTTCATTTATATTTGCTGCATTTTTAATTTAACTGAATGATTTTGTCGTAAATTTTATAGGCGTCTCGAGTCATGAAAAATAGAGGAAATTGGCTAACTGCATTGTTTGCCGCTCATTTTCCTAATATGTTATGCAGAAAAGTCGAGTACAAAAACTCGAATGCTTTGCTTCCCAGTAATTCCCATTGCATGTTAATATCATTGGAGCTAAAGTTCAACATGCATGATTTCTCAGTAATCATCAGAGCACCTTAAGAATGGAGCTAAATCGTACTTGTAAGTCGTTTTTAATTTACGTGCACGTGTATACTGCTTGTATGCTTTGCTTCCCAGTAATTCCCAGTCGTTTTGTTTGAAAATTTTGTTCGATTACAGTCACAGAGTCGAGAAAATAGAACTGGGAATATTGCCACAGTGATGTATTATTAACATATCTGAAATATTACATTCGTTCAAGATGTTGAGTTACTATGTTAATTTTATGATTCTGCAGTAAATAGTGAACTATTGACATGTAAACAATCCTGTACATAAATCTTACAGCTGAATTCCTTCCCATCTCCTAAAAATCCCCGAATTGTCGCCTTCTGATATCGCCATTCCTATTCCTGTCTTCCCTCCTTCCCCAACGCCCACATAATACAATCGCCAATAGTCTACATTACCATCCATCTGAACCAGCGACGGGGACCCCACTCCCCGACAATCCCAGCTGTCCATATCCGAAGCCTGCAGAATCGGCTCTGTTTGAAGCCTCTTCCAATTCTTCAGGCCGTCTGAAGATTCCGCCAGCCCGATACTCCTCTTTCCATCAGCAGCAACGCCTTCATAAGCCATCAAATAGCTCCCTTCTTTTTGTTTCCTCATGACGCACGGGTTCTTGACCCCGAGCTCGTCAAAAGACCCGGACGACCCTCCTCCCATGATCTTCCCCATCTTAACCCACCTGATCCCGTCTCTGGATCTCGCCATCCCGATGGCGAAGCACCCATTTTTTACATCAAACGAGTGATAATACATTCGCAAGTCGTTGCTCCCGTGCACCACCACGTGCGCTGCTGCGATGAACAGAGAATCGAACTCGTTCCCCGATCCCACGTCGAGTAAGGCCCCGCTGTGGTGATCTCCTTCGATCCTCGCCCAGTGTTTACCGTCCTGGCTGCACGCTAGCCCCGGGAGAGACTTGTAGACTTTCCCGACCACACGACTCGCATCTCCCGAAAGATCAACTTCCTCTGAGCTCACGCCAGTGTAATAAAGCCAGTACACAGCGCTGTACATCGGGCTCGACATGATCACCAACTCAGAAGGCCTGACGCTCTCTGTATCGAAAGCCCACCAATTCTTCATGCAATTCATCACGATGCCAGCATTATCCGCTCCCCGGGCCCAGTGAATCCCGTTGCTCGAAACCGCCAACCCGATCGAATCAGAATCACCGCTTCTCCCATGGTACCACATGTACCACCTCTCCTCGTTGTCGCCAATGTATCTCTTCACAACCGGCGACCCGACTTCCGCGCTGTCCCAGGAACATTTAGGGTCCGAATCAAACACCAAGCCTCTCGAATGTGTCGATGTGAGTGTTTGATCTGGCGCTGGAGCTGCTGCCAGAGGGTGTGCCACTGAACTCGACCCCAGCTCGATAGCAGGATTCCTGTTCGTCGCGCTGTTGCTGCTATCGATCCCTGGTTTTGTCGAGCAGCGGGTGAGAAAGAGGGCGTTGTTTCTCTGGTGAGTTGGGTAGCTGCAAGAATGAAGAGTAAGGGTTTCGGGTTTTGTGGAAGGCCAAGCCGGTTGGATAAAGCTTCTCGCAATAGCCATTGTTCCTGTAATAGGAGAGGAAGCGAGAGAGTTGATGGTTCTGATCTTTGTGATTGCGTCCATTAGAGGACTAGAGAAGTAGAGAGGAGGTGGAGCCGGGAATATACAAATGAATGGTGCTGCTTTAGTATCATTTTATATGGAGTGGATTTGTTTCTTTTTTGGGATCATATGGAAACTGGCCTTGTACTTCTCTGTATTTATAAAGGAACCCACACAGTTTTTATATGAATATGACACGAGAAATGAAATGGGTTAGTGCTACATGTTCGAGAACTTGTGTCTAGGGTCATTTAGATATATTGTGATAAGTTCGGGGATCAGGGGGTGCTAATTCAAGGTATTTTGGATTTGTTGACTTTGTGGTTTGTATGTACTCTTCATCTGCTATTCTTCCTACTGATATGGCCACTGGAAAAAAATGGTATTCACACCATCTCTACCTGTCAATAACCTTTGGTTGACTTCTTATCTCGGTCTGTTCTGGAGGAGTTAATAATTTTATACGGTGTTCATATTATTTGACAGATTTGTTGCTGTAACGAGGAATCTCACTGCTGCTACAGAGAACAACTGATAAGGTAATAAATACCGTAATACTCAGAATGAAGTCTAGTTGATGATTTTTCTTTACCGTGTACTTCTCTTGCGTCTTGTTTTGATGAATGTATTCACAGATTCAATAATAATTCTCATTGCTATATATTAATTGATGTCTAGTTGATGATTTTTTATATTCGGGTAAAAAAATTGAATGCAACTTGTCTATGCCTCCTTCCATCTTGACTTTGGGTTGAATGTATCTTATATTTACCTACCTTTCCTATCTCTGTGAGCCATGGAAGAATCGGTGAAGATCAGATTTATTTGACTTTGCGAGTATAGAAGATAATTTCTATACAATAATTCAGCTAATGGTATTCTTAGCGGACACTCCATGCAGATACGTGCATGTCAAATCTTCTAAAAGCTTCCTATTTCTCGAAATTTTAAAGGTGAACGAATAAGTACATTCTTTGTTAAAAGTTGCATGTGTTAAACATGTGAAATCTTTCCTACGTTTCATACTCTCGGGTTTCTTAGTGAATAGCTTCGTTTTTAATTGGAGCTGCGTGTTTTCTCTTATATCGATAAAATTTTATAGATACAGACACTGTAAATGATGTTACAAGATCTAAGCTCTACCAGAAATGATCTTAAGGTGGTGAGCATTGTCAGAGCTGTGCGCGAAGTTGGGCAAATGATAAACCGTTAAATTATGTGGTGGCTAGGCGAGTTTGAGTTTCTAGAAGCTTCTAGTATGTTGACTATGATTGAAAGTTAGATAGCTGAAGATTTTGGAGTTTATAATTTTTTTATCTGCAGATAAGGACAGTTTGGGTTTGAACTGGCAATGGTGGAGCTGAGACAAGGGGACGGCACCATCAATGATGGTATATAATATTACGATGCAAAAATTAAGATGCATTTGGTTCTCTATTAATAAACTCGCCCACATGCCATAATAGAATATCGAATTCGTCTCTCTTTTCCATTGAATGCTTGCTAGCCACTGGTACACCACTTTTAGATTGGTAATAGTAGTAGTTTACTGCATTATTTTGAACGGTATAGATAGAAATAAATGATTGTTTGGTCGAGTCGGGCCATGAGTCTCGTGCGATTGGACTGGGGGATAGTTACAGGTTCGGAGGACAAAATATAGCATAATCAGTGTTCTAAAATTCGGCAAAACTGTACCACCATTATGTATAAGGGGGGGCTAATAATGTCACTACCACAACGAGGCTTGAACTCGGATCCCTCGAGACACAAGCTCAAGTGCTTAACCAGTTGGTCTAGCAAACATTGGTATTTTTTATATATTTTTAAAATTGTTATGATTGTCAGCTAGTAGTCCTCGTCTCCTCCATGTGGAATAGTCAAATATCGACTTGTTTCTTAACTTGTTATCTATGTTTATCTGTTTGAACTTGTTTCTCATGTTATTAAAACTATTATCACTAATATGTGCATAATATAACATAATATTAGTTTTGCCGATTTCTCAAAGATCCTTATTTTTCCGCCCGTCGAGTTTTAGAATCTTGAGCATAATTCATGGATAAGATGTTAAGAACTCGAGCCTTATTGAAATGACACATTTGTTGGCCACATTTTTACTTGCAACTCTCTATCCTGATATTCCTGAATGTTGAAATGGGTTGATACAATATTTTGTTACAGATACATATATACTGTGAATATATCTAACAATGTTCATAAATCTGATGATCCCAGTTTAAAAGACGTTTGCTGGGAGGCGCAGGAGTCACACATGAAGGGTGTCTCGAAAAGGTAACAGCTCTCTCAAATATATTCTTAACGTATAATAAATTATCGAGTTTCAATTCTAAATTAACTTACCAATACATTATTAGATTCCTAACATGCTAGATAACACTAGGTACCGACATGCTATTAGAAAATCAGATTGATGATTAACAGAAACCATGTTATAGCTTATCTGTTTCTGGGGCCGACCCACGAAGTCGTGCTGTTCTAGAAGCCTTTAATTAATTCCCTTTCATTTCCGAGTGTAAAAACAAGAGGCGGGGCCTCTCGATGCCTCTCTCCCCTTGTTAATCAAATGGTGCATTTCCTGCCCATATGTTGGGACATCAGACAGTCGGTCCGAGGTCAAATACTTGGGCCAGAGGCTCGTCACCTAACTGTTCATCTCTCGGTCAATATCTGTAGTTCTTGAATTTATTGTGTGAATATTTGATCATACAATACCATGTTGTTTTCTTGTTTGCATAGAATAATTGAGGCCCATTCTTGCTGGCCTATCGATTTCTGTCTTTATGGTGTGGATTGTGACAAGGTGAATTGCACAGCACATGTGGTGTCTGGAAATAAAGAAGGAAATGAGCATGTGGTTGAGTTTATTTTTTGGGTTATGATAAAATATGGATTGTAGTTAGGGGTAATTTCAAATAGGTCATCAAAAAAAGTTTGTATTCTCATGCACCACTTTTTAAATTTAATTTGTGAGTTCGCCGAAACATGTTTTTTTGTCTTACTTCGTTAAAATAAATATTGTGAAATGACCAAAAATACTCTCGCGATCAATAATTGAACCAACAGTTTGGTTGGCTTGAGAATCAAGTTTTTGCTAAGCCGGTCTGGTTCGCCCGGTTTGAAGGTTTGTCTTCAACCTTTAGCTCCAGTAAGGTCCGAGAGAGGTGAACGAAATGTCTTAGACTTGTTCAAGCCTTCTGATGGTGCTCCGATGGTGCTCGAGCCAGCGAGACATCGGAGATGAAGCCAACACAGAACGAGGAGGTCAAGCTTCAAATCAGGCGAACTGAACCGGTTTGGCAAAAATTTGATTCTCAAACCGGCCAAGCCATAAATCGAGATAAACGACATACTCAATTATTGATTGCGAGGTTATTTTGGTCATTTCGTATTTTTTTAAAAATAAAAAAAAAACAACATCGTGAGACAAAAACATGTTTTGGTGATTTCGAAAATTAAATTTAAACAGTGATGACCTATGTGAGAATACAAACTTTTTTGGTAACTTGGGTGGAATTACCCCTTGTAGTTGTGGTTTACATTTTGCATCACCTTTTTGGTAGATCTCTATTATAAAATACAAATGCATCAATCTTCAGTACAATTATTTTCACATGTCTGCGCATAAATAATACTGGAATTTATAAAATTAGATCATATATATCAGGTCGGGTTTTATTTAGTTGGGTGTGACTTTTTTCTTTATATACATTTTTTTTTCAATTTTAACCACGTGGGTTTAACTTAACCTCCCTCATCATGCTTGTAGTTGTACACATGTTGGAGCTTATTTTTCCTTCACACCTCGGACGTATGGGTCTTAACTTCAACACTTCCCCTTACACTGTAGCCTTCGACACATGGGCCATATCATAAAAAGACTGGACTTCTGCATATGCTCCAGAGTTGAGAGGGGCGTAGGCACGAGGAGCCCACAAACACAGGTCTAAATCGACCTGCTCTGATATCATCTAAAATTTGGCCATGTATATTCTTTTCATATGGATTGAACTCAACTTCTCTTTTTTATGCTTGTACATGTAGGGCTTATTTTCCCTTCGTGCCTCGTACTCATGGACTCTTAATTACTTCAACATAATTATTAGAGTACCAATATTTTTCTAGGTTTTGTGCTTCACTTTGCTCTAAATGGCTTTGATAATAACAATTTAGCAAGTTAAAGACAGGAACAGCCTGGAGTGGTTGGAACACAATTTTTGTGAGTGTCTGTTGTTTAGTAGGGTTGCCTTATTATAGTTTTTATACATTGTTAGCCTAATTACTGTTTGCATATTGATAATTGACTGACTGATACATTTATTATTTCATATGAAAATTTGTATGTTTGTCGAGGACGTCAAGAATCCAGAAATAGATGTCACAAACGATCGGGGAGGCCTGGATCAGCGATCTAGAAGATTTTGTTACCGTGCCTTGAATTTTAATCACCAGATGTAATTGTGACTCGAACTTAGGCCACCAAACTCAGAATCTAAACTTAACCGACGTGTTTTTTTTTGTTTACTTGAAATCTAGTTAAAATGAAGTTTCACAAAATTTGACTTAATTGATCACTATGCGGGATAAGAGTAGTGTTTTGAGTAGAAATAACCTTTTAGAGCATCTCTAATGTGACTTTCTACAATAGCTAAAAAAAGTTATTGTAGGGAGTGAAAATGTAAAAATTGCACTCCAATGGGGCTCCATATATGACTCCCTACGATAGAGAGTTCGTCACATTTCCTTTCTCTCTCCTTACATGTAAGAAGAGAGAGTGAAAATGTGAGGAGCTTCCCACATTCTCTCTCATGTTACTTTTTAATTTTTTTATTATACTTTATCTTACTTTACTCTTTCTCCTACCAACTTTTTAGTATTTAAAAGTAATAAATATTATTAAATTAATATATGTAGCTTAATTGTAGAGAGCATGGTCGGAGTTAAACATGAAAAAGTAACTTCCTATTCTAATTCCAATGCAAATCACTCATTATATTATTTTAAGTATAAGGAGCACCATTGGAGATGCCCTTAAAGACTAATTGAAATTGAATTGGGATTAATTGGACAAGCCAGAAAATTTTAGATTATTTGACAAAAGTCACTGTTGAGCTGTATGTTTCAAAGATATAATTTACGCTCAAAAATCTTGTACTATTATTTTTGCAAATATCTGTGAACTATGTTTATTACAATAACTATCAATAACCATCATTTGTGTACATCATTAGAAATAAATTGTATCTTGATATCATTATCACACAATAGTATTTGGAAAAAAGTAGTAAAAATGCTAAAATCAACTATATTTTTTTGTTTTATTCATTTTTAATTATTTAATTTGAAGGACAAAACTAATATTTTGAAGAAAAAAATGAGTGATCACATGATCAAAGAAGTGATTTTCATCTATCCAAAAGACTATTATTGATCTGAAACAGTCATGACCCTTGCAGTTCATCTCTATGAATGAATAAAATCTGGAAACAAAATATATCAATCAGCACAATGCCTGGAAACTCTCATCATGGCTCTATCAGATATAAATGCTTTCAACCATTCCCTCAATCTCTGCAGCTCTATCAGATATAAATGCTTTCAACCATTCCCTCAATCTCTGCAGTGTTACGCTCCTCCTTCATCTGCGCCGCAAGCTCAATAATCTCTGGATCAGTGAAGCGAGCACGAACGTACTTTTTCTCCTCGGCTTGGAATTCCTTTAGAGCGTTAGGGTAGGGGTTGGGAGGAGGCTTCTTTCCTTGAAGTTGTGACACTTCTTTCAGACGCGCATATGCATTCTTTCTTGCCTTTCTCTCGGCACGGTATTCCATCTGCAAAAGATTAATATTCGATGATGGCGCCAAAGAAAAAATAATAGAAATATATGTTTTTGGACCAAGTTATAGAAAATGATTGTAGAAATAAGAATACATACGTCAGCCACAGCCATGGCTTCCTCCTCTTCAACTCCCTGCTCCTTCAGCTCAAGCACGCGCAAACCATATATACGGGCGGGAGGATGATCGAAAGCAGAAATCCTGTTGTGGCACGGTTTACATGCAGTTAAAAGTTTTATTCAATGCTTTCAACTATGAAACGAGAATTCCACATTTATAACGATTCGAGCAATGATTTGATATTTGACGATATGTTACATTGTAAAAGATCAACAAGTGTAATACAATGTCAACAATAAGCCACTAAAATCATGACAAACCATTAAACCTACAAAACTGCATTTCAATACTTCAATGTGCACGCTCACGCCCGTTTCACGAATACAAAAACATGTCTCAACCAGAAAAAAAGGAATGCGGACTCGGGCCTTTTGCATTGGTGAACAAAGATAAACCTCATTTGTATCTGCTAAACCAATCATATGATGCCCTGTTGGATATGCCTTGAATCGAATATGGTCACACTGAAGATTAGCCAGTTCGGTGATCTCGCTGACCAGGATGCTATGTTTGGGCTATAGTAATATGGTGTTTGGGGTCTAAACTTGGGTTTCCTGTTAAATCAGGTTTTTCGTTCTTTTTTTATTAGGGTTTGAGTGTTGTATTATAAATACTACACTATTGTAACCCAGCCAGGTACCTGGTGATTGTTTACCATTTCTCTCTAATAAAATTTCTTTCCTCTGCTTGTGGACGTAGTCAACACATTGTCGGCAAACCAGCGAACTCTTGAGGTTCTAGTTTACTGCTTTTATTTTGATTGGATGTTAGTTTCCGCACTCTATCTTTCTCACTATAACATGCCTTAATACATCTATTTTAGCCAGGTAAAAAAGTAAAACCAGTATGTGAATCACCCCAAATATTGTGTTCCTAGTTCCATCAACTGGACCATCAAATATTTTTGTGACCATGGCATAATTGTTTCAGGAGATCCAAGTCAACGACAAAATAGCATATCCTACAAGCTCAGCGGTATAAACTAACAGAAAATTATACACAATAGTTACAACAGAAAAAAACTGCAGAAGAACAAAGGCTTACTTGATGGCGGTGTCTGTCACAGCGCCTAGGTATTTTTTATAGAGCTGCTTAACATAAACATCCTCGGGGAGAACAATCTTCTTAACTTTCCCTTCAGCGCAAGGGAAGTTAGCTGGTGGCGCCCTGGATAACACAGTCAAGTGAAAATACAATCACGTTTCTCAAATACATGAGAACCAGCAAGCACGATACATACTACACATGGATTGATGCAAGAAACTAATTTCTTTTGATAATAAACCAACATGCTCAATTTCATATAGACAGTGTTCTAAAAATCCCGACTTTATTCGATTAATCCCATATTAGTTCCCTATTAATCCCAAGTTAATCTCTGATTAACCCTTTCATTCAATTAATAATCAACTTATCCCCCCGATTACTCCCCAGAAAGCAATCGTTTTTTTATACACGGCATATCAAGCAAAACCAAAAATTGCAATGATTCTTCAACTTCTTTGGCTCATATGGCCATTTACCAACCTTTGAACATTAAAGTTCTACGATTAGAGTCGACACTCAATGAGCATCAAAACCCTAAACCCTAAATTTCCAGCAGAATCACACATACCATAGACAATTGCAACAAAAAATGTTATTTTTACGAATATTAGAACTTCCTCTCCACAAAACCAAAACACTATCCTAATTGATACATATCACAGAATCAAGAGTTAGAAGAACATAATAAAGGGTAAAAAAATCATTGTTCTTCAAATCTCAGATAATAGAAACAAATACATGTAAGCTTTCTCCTAATCTCCTTTCAAATCCCACCAAATTTTACAGAAATGTTGGGCGAAATTAAGTAAAACGAAAACAAACAAACAAAAATTCAAATTTCTCGTTTTGGGGAAGAGGAACTTACTGTTGCATGGCTTTGAGCCAAGCAGGCTCGTTCTTGGCGAGACCCTTGACCAGCCTCGTCGTTCTCGTAAGCAAATCCCCTTTCCTGAACGACGCCATCTCTGTGATTTTCTTCGATTTCTCTTTCTGCAGAACGACTCCCAATCTCTCAAACCTGATCTAGCTCAGGGAAGAAGAAAGAGTAGGTTTGGGCCTCAAAATGATTTGGTTTCATGTTGGGCCTTAAGCCCATGTTTAACTCCTTAAGCAAATCCACGAGTCATTCGAACCGACCCAAATTGTGTTTTATGAAGATTTTGAGTTAACTGATGCCAAATTTTCTTGCCCATACAAAACTCTATTCATTTTGGTATTTTCATTTATATTATAGAGGCCACAACCACACATGTTTAGAACATATTTTAAAATTATGTTTCTATTATAATATATATAGGGATGTCTTCCACTACAAACTTTGAAGTTTTTACAAATCGTCCCAATCAATCACAAGCGTTGTTTTATGAAAATCTGCGCACACTTTCCCAGTGCGCGACACGTGTCCATAAAAGCTGGCACGCAGTGACGCATGGACACGTGTCGCGCACTAAAAATGAGTTTGGACAGTGTAAAAACCCCAAAATTTATATGTGATTTAAACTCTATATATATAACACGTAAATTAGATAATAATATTAATATGTACACATTTTAATGAGAAATGATTCTTTATATATGAATAGACCGACACTAATTTTAACTAATAGGCAATAAAAATAGACTATAACTCAGTTTATTTTAGTGTGTCTTGAAGATCATAAATGCGGTGGCTCTTGTCAATTTCAATTATTTTGTCTCCATGCAATAATAGCAACGTGACAATTTAAAGCCAATTTTATAATCATGTCTCCACTTCAATTAAATATAGTGAATTGCCATCAGATTCATTATGCAGTTTCTCTTCATTTGTCTCTATTCTAATAAAAAATGGGTGGTTTGAATCAATCTCATTTGAATGGAGCGGATAACAGTAGTGTATAGTAATCGACAATATGCTTAGATAAGGGATATTATTGTTGACGTGATTAAGGAAACATACCCAAAAATGTCCCAAAAAGATATAATTGTTCGCACTTGTAGAAAATTCAAACATGATAAGAGTGTAATAATATAATATGATGAAAATGTCGCACGTTAGGACTTCCCGTTTTTGACAAAGAGTGTTGTTTACTGTTTATTTACAACGAGAACTAAAATTTATTTCAAAACAACCTTAACAACGACCGTACGTTAACCTTCAAATATCCTATAAAACAAATCAAACCTGGTCCTATCTAAAACATACTCTCAACCAAATCATGACACACTAATTAATTATGACATCACCTAAACCTCGTCATGCCCGTGAACAACCTTAAGCCCCCAGGTCACGTCCTCGCAGTGCCTCACGTGGGGCACGACCCGACCCGTGTCGGCCCCTTTCTTGGCCTTGCAATCGTAAAACGGCGGCGAGTGGAAGCAAGGCTCCATGGACATGGCCCGGGCGCAGGGCGGGTCGGGGCTGGTGCGGTTCTCGGGCTTGTACATGATCCACGGCCTCAGCCCGCCCAGCCCCTGCGCCACGTACCCGAACGTCGACCACGAGCTCGTCACCAGCACGTCGCACAGGCTCAGCAGGTACATCTCAGCCAGGGCCTTCCGGTTGTGCGTCGAGTCTTGGGAGTTTTGGTGCTCCTCGTGGCTCGGCTGCTGCACGGACACCACTTCTCCGTTGGCCGTGCCGTGTTCCCAGTACATGTTCCTTAGTTTCTCCGAATACCCGACCAGGAGCGACGTCACCAGGACAGCCTTGAGTTTGTGTTTCTTGGATCCGGATTTTCCGGGTTTGGTGATGAGTCCTTCTGTGGGAGATAGAGATAAATGTTAGTTTACATAGATCCATATTATATATCTTAAAAGAGTTTTATCTTGCCATCATGAGTTACTCCAGTGATTTAGGGTATGAATAAAAATTCGATCATTGAACTCATTTCCTGCTTATTAGTAGTTGTAATATGTTTATTAGCATATGTATGAGATTCTGTGGGTTGCAGGATTGTTGATGGAAGCTTAATGGGTTCTGCAGAATGATCACAGAGTCTGTAGGTCTTGTAAACTATTAAAAAAAAGAGTTTTATCTTACTAGAGCTAAACTCTTATAGAGTTTATTACTCGTATATGATAAAAGTATCAGGTTTTCGATTTTAATAAGATATCGGTACTAATCTGCTTGCATTTTGTTAGATTTATATGAACGTGATTTTATTTGCTCGTCAATTTATGATTTTAGCGGGTAGATAGAATATTATAAGAAAATTATATTACTATATTATTTTTAATCACTTAAATCAGTTGATATAAGTGACACTCTTAGCATACCTGCGTACAAGTGTCACTTTTCAGTGTACCTACGGAGAAGTGATGCTTTCAAGTACACTTACTCATAAGTGACGTTTTGAGCACACCTATGACCTATCTATATGAATGACAAAAAAATTTCAAAGTCGATTAGGGTTTACCTCTCTCTTGATGGTTTAGGGACGAGAATCACAATATTTGCCTCAAACCGTCATGTTGTCATTCTTGTAAAGGGAAAAATAGCTTAAATTCAATAGGGACCCGGTATCCCCAATTTACGAGACAGAAATCGATTATAGATCTAAACACTAACCCCCAAACTTGTCACATTGCCAGAAGCTCAATGGAAACCCTATATCCCCAATCTGATAGAGTGGAGACATGATGAGAAACTTGGATCATATGTCATATTGTTATTCCTATGCAGAGAAGAAATATCTGGGGATCATGGCCTCCACCCAAACTCGCCTAGTTGTGACACCTTACTATTAGTTTCCAATCCAATCCAAATTTAGAAATAGTTGATTTCATTAATCGACTTGAGTTGGAGGAATAATGTTAAAAAATTAAAACAATATAAATCGATACGATAAAAGAGTATCAAATTCTCAAATTCAATTACCTTGCTTATCCAATTCCGGCAACAGCATCTGATTCCGAGTACACGCCAAGATCTGATCCATAACATACTCGAAAGGACCAACTCCATCATCAAAGATCCTTATCTGAATCCCAACCCTCTCATCGGCACGTCCCAAGTAAGAATCATAGTACCTCCTCACCAACCCCCAAACATGATTCGAAGGGTGCACCAAGTACCTCCCCAAGTGATGAAATATCGTCTCCTTGTCCGGAAACAACCTCACGAGCTCTCGCTCCAACGACGGGATCAAGAACAGAAACGGGACGAAGTAGTTGTCGGTCCTCACGATCAACCAAGGCACTTTGTGGAGAAACTCTTGCTCCTCGTCGCAGAAGAAGAGCTTGTCGTGATCGTCGTAGTCGTGAGCCAAGTGGGTGTACAAGAACGGCGGTACCGATGATCCGGAGGAGGTGTTTCTTGATTTCGTCCTCAAGATGTTCCCGTGCGAATTTGAGTAGTTCTGGTAGAAGATACCTGTGAGAATGTATACAATAATTAGTTGATTTCTTATTGTAGTTTGAGTTTATTATCCTTAATTATATTATTGCAAATTTTTCTATTTCAGAATCCGATCGAACCAACCTAGAACCGGATCAAATCAAACCGGTTATTATGAACCGGACCAAACTTGTCCCTATCATTCTCTGTAGGGAAAATGACATTTTTACCGCACAAAATTATGACAATTTCACACTTTGCTACCCTGATTATATATATTTTTTATTTTTGTACCATAACTTGTATTTTGAGACATTTTGAGACTAAATTTTGTCCCAAAATAGTATTGGGTGTAGTTAAATGTTCCAAAATACAAGTTAGGGTATTACAAAGAGAAAAAAAAAGTTATGGTAACAAAGTGTGAAACATCAATAATTAGATGTAGTAAAGTGTCGTTTTCATTTCTCAATACTAGAAAACTATATTATAAACTAAGCGTGAGTTCACTGATCAGTTATCAACCGCCCATACGACGATGGAGGATTCTTTGATTCTAACCAGATCGAACTAGTTGATTTTGAGTCATCATTTTAGACTCGATTTATGGGCTGAATAAGGTACATAGAAGTTATTTTTGAACTAATTACACAGTTTTATTTCATGCAATACAATACTAAATTACAAAATATAGTTAAAAATATGTTAGAACTAAAGAACTACATGTATGTAACAGGTAAGCGAAAGAGCCAAACCACAATTCAATAGTTCTCTCAAAATTAGAATCAAAATCGAACCATTATCCGTACATAGTTCTCCATTTTTTAGATATGGTCCATGTCGATTCTCGGTTTAGGACTGATTTTTAGTCCACAATAAACACCCTAAAGAGCTATCTCCTATTCGTAAGAACACGCAACATGACAACAATATCAATAATATATTTTTATCTCTAATGTATAATCTTAAACAATACCGAATTGGTTCTTGAGCGGAAAATCATGGGGCAAGAACCAAGATTTCTCGGGAAAGGGCTCGCATAGGAGGTCAGGCATGTCGGTCCCCGGATCAACGATGAGGACTCGATCCGTGAGAAGCGCGTAGAGGAAAGCGGAGGCAAGGGTGAGGATCCGGTTGCCTAATCCGCTATAGCATATCCAAACAATGTACTTACAATCCGTGCCACTAGAAACTTTTTTTCCGGACAGCATTTGGTGTATAGATTGGTTGTAGGGTTTGGTGTGGGGACCGCAACGTTTGTGTAGGGCTTCGTAGGATCGGAGTTTGGAGACGAGGTATGAGGAGGGTTTGTGGGGCGATTCTTTGCGGTATGTGAATGATTCGTATCGGCTTAAGCAAGAGGGTTGGTCGAATTCGGGAGCGAGGAGGCCGTCGAGGAGCTTCGGCTTGGGCATGGGTGGAGAGTAGTCTTCTTCGGAACCTATATTAGTTGAAAAGAAAATGTGCAAATTAGTACATCGTGAAGATCTGAATAATACAGTGTTATTAAAGTATGATCTACCTGAAAACTCGAATGAAAAATTGAGAAAATGAAATTATGCAACATTGCATTACATACATATGAGATTGAGAGAATTTATATTATGCGACACTTTGCACGTGAACAGTATAGGTCGAAAAAAGGAAATGTATAGATTTTTGACGTTAAAATAACACACCTTATAGGTGGGATTATATGCGGATCAACGAAATGGGTCTTTGGTCCGACGTGAAGTGCAGGTTCAGATCCACCACCAAACTCTTTCATAATGCTAAATCCCGACTTACCCCCAAAAACTTAAACTTATAAAACAAGGCACATAACCCAAGAATATGGTTTATAATGTTAAATCCCAACTCACTTCTTTCATATTTGTGGGATACTAACACTTGTTCACGTGTAAATTTATGAAATTGATGCAATCCCACGATACGTGACACCATGCACGAACATGAATGCTGTGAGCCTTCGTTCAAAAGAAAATGATAGAGAGAAATGAGCGATGAACAAAACAATCATTCAATCGACACAACGTCACGAGCAATTAAGGGTAAAATTAGTATAAATGTACTTGTAGCCGAAGCATTGGGAGCGAGCTTCTCAAGAATCCTAGCCTCAGCAAAGCCAAAGTGTTTATGAGAAGGTTGGTGCCGGAAGATGAAGGAGAAGGTGACGAGAATGGGCAGGGCTAGGAGGCCAGCGGCGAGGACCTTGGACCGCCTCATGGAGCCGAAAACAAATCGCTTGTGTTGAAAATGAGAGAATCCGAGCGAGGCTCGATCCCGAGACTTGCAAGTGCTAGGAGATGATCTTCTCCTGGTTTCACTAATTATATTATCCATGCATGCACGTGAAGCATCATCGTGAACCCTCTCGAAGAAGATCAATTAATGGAGCCTTGAGATTAATTGTGACAATGATCACTGTATGGACAAGAGATTGATCTAACTATCAAAAGCTCAATATATATATGGACAAGTTATGGTTTGTTTTGTGTCCATGAAACTGATCGCCCATAATATAGGTACGCTAATTCCATTCCCTCACTCTACGGAGAGTAAATCTAGAATTTGAATTCACATTTTAAGGATTTACCGTTATGTGGCCAAAACATATATAATCCAAATATATATCTTAGATATAAACCGTCACCAGAAAATTTACATATTTATAACGAGGGAAAATCACAAGAATATGTTACATTCAATCACACAATTGTAAAAAGTATTGTATGAAGAAAAAAAATTAAACTCAAATATGAATCGACTCGAAACTTTTATACACACATGAATCGACTCAACAAATTTCTGGCTTCACCTATAATATTTCTGGTCCTATATATTATTGCTTTTGCTCCAAATCTTTCCTTTACCTTTAAAGCTAGACAAAAGTTTAGTGCTAATAATGCGTGCGACCCACCATTGTCCATTACCATTATCAACTTCAAATCTTGCTGAGTTTGATTCTATTTATATTTATATTTCAACATTATGTCGACATTATGTGCATAATTTGTGTCAACAAGGTTGATGTATATATAATACATTAATTGTTTAAGTAAATTGCGAACCCACCCATGTCGTGGGTGCGGCTAAATATTTTCAATTATTTCAAGTTCAATATGCACTATGTGAAAAAAAAATACAATTGTAGTTCTCTTATTTGAATATGCACCATGAAGGAAAATAAAATTATAGCCCTTTCTATATAGGTTAATTACAAATTACAATATTCGACATATTTTAAATACTATGATGGTACCCTATTTGAAATAAAGTAGATAAATATGAATAGGATTGATTTGCACTAAATTACATAACTATTATTTGTAATAATTTTTCATTCGTTTAGCTTACAGTTGTTGTAATACGGTCAATATGTTTTGAGATGATCGAAAAAAACTCTCCCTCAGTCTCCTTCTCCACCCTCACTCTCCTCTCACCTTTTTCCGACAAGTTAGATTCGAAACTTTGCTTGAGTTATTGCAAGACCCAACTCATTTAAGTTAGAGATCATGCTCGATGATTGCTCACAAATTTGGCCATCTCAGTTTTATTCTCCACCGAATTTAATGTAAGTTTTTTCTGATAAAAATATTGAAGACAGAGGAGATGTAATTGTCATTATATTATTTTTATTATTAAAACAACACTAAGGGTTCTTGGACTTTAAATTCCGACCCAAACTTCAAAATCCCAATCTTATTTTTGAGGCCCTTCTACATAATCAAATTAGTGAATAGAAAAATGCATATTCAAGCATAATAAGCATAAATATAGAATTATGACCTTTCATTTTCTTAAGAGAAAATGTGAATAACAAATTTGCTAATCCAAATATCATCAAGATAAAAACAAAAACAAAATACAATAAATAAACAAATAGAATACGAAATCGAAATCGATCCGAAGTGCCACGTACGCGAAATCGACCAGTCGTATAAATATCGTCTCTTCCTCAATCACTCTCAGTCAGTCCCTCAAAATTCGAAACACACAGAGAGCTTCGAAACACTGTGACCTCCACTCCAATGGCCGCTACGACCTCGACCCTCGCTAGGGTTTTCTCCGCCTCCCACCACCCCTCCGATTCCTCCCCCAATCCTCCCCGATTCTCGCCGCTCTCCGCCGCCGGGTCTCCGATCCTGAAGTTCCCGCCCAATTTCGGCGATCCGGCGGTGGTCACGAACGGGCGTTGTAGGGTTGGTGATGCGCAGTTGGCCGGAGACGAGGCCGCGTTTTTGCGCTCCGATGGGAGCATCGCGGTTCACGCTGGTGGGTTTTGAGGCATTGCCTCATTTTCTTGTGTTCTTGGTTTGATTGGTTGATTTGTTGATTGCAGTGAATAATGTGCTTCTGGGTTTGTTTATTTGGTGGGTTTAAACATTGATTATGCTGAATAAGGGAACTGTTCTATGGTTTGTGCTTTTGTTTAACTTGTAAGGTTGTTTGAAAATATCTTATTTTACTAAAATATTGTAATTTTTGTCATTCGTGTCAATTACATATGAATATATGCATATCTAGTATTTTATTAATACAAAACGAGTTTCGCCAATTTCTCCCGGAGTTTTCAGAAACTCCTTATTTTTTTGTCTTGCAATTTTGGGTTTTAGAACCTTGATTTTGTTGATGGGTTTTGTTTATGCAGGTGAAAGATTGGGTCGTGGTATAGTTACAGATGCAATCACCACTCCAGTTGTCAACACTTCTGCTTACTTCTTCAAGAAAACTCAAGAGCTCATTGATTTCAAAGTACGATTTTTTATTTACTACCCTTGTCGTCTTACTTGTCCTGTTGAAACTTGTCCGTTGGTCAGAATGTAGATAATAGCCGAGTGGAAAATGAGTATGGATTTGTATTTGGAATTGGAATTGGAGTTTAGGTTGCATAACCTGTATTATTTAATCTGAGGAGAAAATAGGTTTGTGTTGGGCCCGTAGACAGTCGTCCACAGGCACCCGATAACGTGCAAGTGCACG